>CBVK0100228110.1:0-25888 GCA_900067695.1 Picea abies | reverse complement strand
GCTCTTCCGATCTCACGAGTTATGCAAGGCGCGGACTATATGGATACCTTCAACTGGTTGTAGTATGCATGAAATAAAACATTAGACTGCCACTGTTTATTCATGTCGCTCGAATACCACAATGTGCTAAAATTCACAGCCAATGGTTGAAAGGACTCGATGTCCGGGAAGGTCACACCTTTTGACATCTCCCATGCAATGAAAGTGATTAGGATCAATAGCCAGCTGAAGTGAAATTCATACCCTTGATCATGGGCTTCTCTGCAGTCAAGTTCTAATTAGTTCACTAGGTACTTCACCCAATTCATTTGTAGGCCCTCCACGCACTTCCCTGCGAGGTTGACTACAAAACCAATGACTTGGGTGGGTCGGTTCTTTCATACTAACTTTCTTGTGATCAATTGACAGGTGAGGCGCACTACGCTGCTCTTTATAGAAGCTACCTTGTAGCCTCATGTGCCCTTCTCGAAATTCCTATAAGTTTCCTTGATCCTTTATGTGAGAGCGCGATCCATGGATTTTCCAGGGTAAAAATCCTGTGGGTCGGGTCCTTGCATACTAAGCTTGGTGATCCGATTTATCAATGTTGGATCCACTGTTATGCGAAAATTTAACCATAGATAACCTCCATGGTAACAAGACAACAACAATTTGACACATGCATTCACCTCCTGGTGTCGTTCGAAGTGAGGAATCTTCATAATGTTCAGCAGGGTGGACTGCGTGAGGTTATGGGTCCATGACTGAGGGACGATCTTCTATTTCTTTCCCTTTTTTCTAGTCAGGTACTTATGAGGGGTGAGCATGTTGTAAACTTTCTGGTCATCGAGGTTGAAGTCGCTAAACTTCAATGATAAAATCTTATCTTGGTCTGTGCAAACTATGCGTATCCCCTTCGGGAGCTATGCATTGACCAAGGCATACTAAAAATCTCTAGGTACGCTGTCATGGTTTACAACACCACTCAAAGGTGGTATATAGGTAGGTAAGATAGTTGGGATCAGTTTAGCATTTGCTAAGTCATCCATGTGCATCCATGTGCTTAGTTTATTTCTCATTGGACGGTCGGGACAGTCCTGCTCGAGCAGTTGACGGAGAAGTTGGTAGTCCTCGCGTGGATGATGCTTGTACACCTGTGGATAATCCTCTCTCCGACATGACTCTTTCAGTCATCAGGTCAAGGAGTAATTATGTCACTGATTCTTCAACTGTGTTGAGTTCCTCGGACATATGCGCTTAGGATTACTTAGATCGGAGTCAAATTAACTTAGACACTGCAGTAGAATAAGCAGCAAGAGTGCAATGATCCTGTGTACAATTCACTTATTTCACGGGCTCAAAATCTTGGTTAGCAAAAGTGTTCTTGGTGCATGGCACGACGGGATAAATAGGAAACTCGACAACATGTCTCTTGCAATGGGTATGAAACCTCATTAGCTCTTGTTCGGTATGTTATGGTGTGGTCCAACGGTCTGGTGTCGAGCCTTAAATGCATTTCTACCCATTCAGGGAGGCAATCGAATGGTTATAATGTCCCCAACGACTATATTGCTTCGCCATGGAGAAGTGCCATGTGTCACTGTTCTGATATCTCGATGAAGTTCCAATTTTGCAAATTTTCCTCCTGCGAAGTTTCCTCTGGAACTTTCTTAGCCCTCTTCTTACTTAACTTCCTAGCCTTCTTTCCAGTGAGCTTCATCTCGGAATGTCTTTTTCCATTCTGATTCTTATCTTTGTTTGACATAGTCACTGCGTGCTGTTGAGACTCTTTCCTAGGATTCAGGGGTAGTACCTCTTCTTTATCTAGGGTAGGTACTTCAGTCTTCTGTGAGTCCTCTAATTTTCTTGC
Organism: Picea abies; assembly: GCA_900067695.1. Classification (NCBI taxonomy): domain Eukaryota; kingdom Viridiplantae; phylum Streptophyta; class Pinopsida; order Pinales; family Pinaceae; genus Picea; species Picea abies. The sequence goes on along the minus strand of CBVK0100228110.1, from coordinate 24,039 downwards.
ATCTTCGACATCTAGGCCTCTAGTGTTAAATAACTTCGATCTGTTCTCATGTTCTTCAATCACGTGTGCGATCCTTCTGGTCATGGAATCTTTTAACTCTTGTTGCTTCTGCTCCAAAACTTATTCTTCTTCCTTTCGTCTAGCTTGATCTCTATCAATCCAAGAGTTTCCTAGTAACATGGTAAATGGGGCGTTGTCTTCATTAAATTTAATAATTTCAAAATATTCTTCTGTCGAAGTTCCATTGGCATTCTTAGGTATCTAAGTGAGCTTTCCACATAGGTTTACTAGTTTTCCTCTGAATAATCCTACTCCTCCTAATGAAGGAATCATATAAGGCCTCCCTATAGCTTCCCAAGTTCTCTCTATCATGATATTCACTGGTGTCTCTTCATCCAAAACACAGTCAATATCGAAGTCTCCTATTCTTGCTTCAAGGTATTCTTTTTCTTTGAAGATCTCTGATAAGATGACATGTCGGTGGTCATTCAAGGTTTCCTTCATTTGTAGCAATACTTTCTCTGATTCTTTTTGGGATTCTGCTATAGTCTCTAGATCTGCCTTATGGTTTTCCTGATTCAGATTCATTATTTCCACTTTAGCAATCATTATAGGGAAATCCAACACTTCATGGTCCATATCTTTGCAACAAAGACAGCTAGGTCTTCTTCCAGGTCATTCCTTAGCAAGATGTCTTGGTCTTCTACAGCTATAACAGAGGGTTAATCCTCTCTTTCTTTTAAATGATCCCCAACTTCTCCCGTACTACGTGCTAGGAGCATAGGAGCTAACCTGCAACAAATTATTTCTAGGATCCTACATCCATTTGTTAGTCCAAACATTCTTTCTATGCATAGGTATAACATATCTTTCACTATTCTCGTTAGATCTATTAATATCAAATCTTCCTTCATCTATCAATACCCTAGTTTTTGAACTAGGACAAGCTCTATTAAACATACCTAGATCCATACTCTAGAAACAAAAATGTTCACTTATCTTACTTCTACAGAGAACAAAGCTTCCAGATCTAAAACTTTTCACTATTCTTACCTTTATCAGAGCACAGAGCTTGCAGATCTTACCTCTTTTAATCAGAAATTCTCACTTTTACCTTTCTTGGAGCACAAAACTTTCAGATCTTGCTTCTCTCCTTCATATCCGACTTCTGTTCTTCAGATCGGGCTTCGTTATTTTAGTATAGCAATTTCTAAATTAAGTAGAATACTATGCACTAGAGCGACAGATCTATGCACAGATCTTTCACAACTTTAGGATGAATATTTGCACAAAGCTTCTTCTTTCTCAGTTCCCAACAATCACAGTTTCATTCCTGGCAATGAAACCATTTGTTGGCACAGGGGTAGACCTAGGGTTCAACTCTACAACTATGCACCAACATAACCCTAACTACTGACCCTTTTGGAAACACCTATGAAGAAGATGAAGTCTCACCCAAGGTAGAGGCAGGGGTGGTTGTGAGACTCAGGTGTCAACAACCTTAGTTGGGACACAGATCTATGATTATGATACTTAATAGAGCACTTAGCACCGTCAGATCCTCAATATGCAATCAATATCTACTTCACTGGTAAAACAAAGCTTCATAGCATTCACACTGATCTAATGTAATTAATCACTTAGCACAAATAGATGGATTAGATCTAGCAGAAGTAAGCACTAAGCACATTCATAGAAGTCAGATCTAACATTCATAGCACAAATCATAACTAGATCTATCTATCTATATCAAAGCACTTAGCAAGAGAATTTATAAACACATCAAGACAAGAACAAAGCGAAACAACATAGTGTTTACGTGGTTCACCCCCACCCTGGGGATATGTCCACCAACTCTTCTTCTTTATTGTCTTCAGTTAATTGGTTACAAGCACAGAGCCTCAAAAACCCTACTTCGCTTAGGACAGGAGATCTGCGCACCCTCTAGATACTCCTTCCTTGCGTTACAACACAAAGTACTCACAACCTATTACAATACCTTGCACCATGCTCTGCAAGTCTCTCACAGTATGCACAGAGAATCTACACACCATACTTGCACATAGCACTTAGCTATCTTGCATACACCACATAGATGCACCACTACTTATATCTAGCCTAAGCATGTATTAATATATTACAAAATATGCCTAAACATGGGTAAACCCATGGGCCGACATCCCAATCCTATTACATAATCCCAAAAACCCAAAAAGGACCCAAAAAGGGGCCGATATCCTGTGATCTCTGCTTTGTCTTGCGCTCCTCCTTCGACAGGTTGTCGAAGTCCAAAATAGGTCAACATGACCAAGAATCTCCCAAAGCTTGGTCAAGGGCCAACAAAAACCTTTTTTTTAGATCTACCTAGGAAGATAATATCTCACAATCAATGTGTAACACCATAATTTTGATCCCCAATGTAGCACTACATATTTGTAAATATTATGAATGGTGAAGGGATAAGCAATGTAATATGTAAACATTGTACATTGAAAATAATAAAATGAAATACACCACTGGCTATAGATGGGTAAGGTATAGAGTAATGGGGGGCTATTATTTCATAAGAGAGGGTGATTAATGGGGGTTTTGAGGGGTTTCTACATGCCTTGAGTTTGAATCCACCTCTGTTAAATCAATTTGTCATTTATTTGTTTATATTTTTGACTTGTTAAGAACTTAGTCATTGAACTCATGTAAGATGTTGGGTGTGGAAGTCAATCCACTAAATTATAAAAACATGGGTTGAGTGTAATCATCCTCGGGGGAAGCGTAAGAGTAAATGAAGCATGGGGAAAGAGGAAATGCAAGAGGAAGAAGAAGAGATTTTAAATTGAGAAACGGGGGAGGAAAAATAGAGCTAAGTGTTGGGTAAGAGTGACTAACCATATTGTGTATTGAAGATATCTTGATGAATTTGGTAATTATGCTAATAATGGGGCTTCCATGCCTGTAAGTGTTTTTGCTGAGAAATCACCCAAAAGCATTTGTAATTTCTTTGTGAGAAGTCCTATTGCAGTTGGATTTCCTTGAGCCCCTAGTAGAGATATTCTTGGTTGGTCTATGCTGGAGCCCTGGATGGGATGGATATTGTCTGAGGAAATGTTGTATAAAGAAGGAAATCTCATCCCTTGGGTTGTGAAAAATTATAGGCAAGAGAGTTGGGTGGTTGGAATTGTTGTAGGAGTCACATTTAATGATTTTTGAGTTGTTTGAGTGGACCATAGATGCCCATAGGAGCCTTTCCATCCTTGTGGACTCATAGATCTATATCATGGGTGAATTGCTTCTAAGAGAATTGGAGTAGCAAAGTCTATGGTTGGGTGGAATGTTCGATGTTTGCATCCAATTGTGTAAAACATTTTAAAAAGATGAGTGTTTTATTTACTATGTCATTTACAATTTTCATGTTATGATTAAATGTTGCATTTACTTTGTATTTTGTTTGTATGCATGTTATTGTGTGTGTTCAATCTTTTTAATTCATGAGTTTAATTATTAATGATAGTTACATTAGTGTATATGTCATGTTGTATATATTTCCACATTTGAATCAATATGTTAGTCAATCTAGTAGTAATGTGGCCCAAGATGAGAGTTGGGTATGTTACACAATGCATGTTTTAAAGACGTTGATGAAACATAAGTTGTAGGAAAACATTACAAAATGTGAGTTTTCCAAAACATCCTTAGTGTACTTGGTGTATTCATTGGTAGAGGAAAACTACTAATTTGTCTTGTGAATATGGATGCCATAATCAACTAGGAAACTTCTAACCTATGTTATTGAGGTAAAGAGTTTTGTGGGTTCATCCCAATAGCTTCAAAATTATAGAATCATATTAATTTATGTTCATAACACTTCATGCAATAACAAACAATGGGAAACAAATTAGTAGAAGGATTTTGAAGAGCCAAAGTGTAAAATCAATCAAGCACCCATCCTCAAATTTCCCAATTTGTAGAATCCATTTGAAGTAGAAACAAATGAAAGTGTCCATGCTATAAGAGTAATCCATATGCAAGGAGGTAAGTTGATATAATATAATTTAGATTTGATCTAGAGATAATCCTAAACTACCCTACATGTGACAAGGAGCTCCATGTCTTGATGCAAGATATTAATAAGTGTTAATATTTATTGATAAAGGAGATCATCATCACATCGATCACTCAAATTTTTAATACTTTCATGCCTAGACTAAGCTTCAACAAGCAAAGGATTACAAATGATTGTTTTTTTTACAATAATTTCATCACATAATCAAATATAAGGAGGGGAACACTAACGGACTAGCATACATGTTTTTAAGACCGCCAACACTTGAAATTATCGATTTGGGCACTCTTGTGCACATGGATCCTTTCACCCATTGTAATTTTCTCTAGATTGACTGAGGTTCATTACATGCATAATACACATAAAAATAAAATTTATGCTAACATATCGTGTAGCTTACCAACTCTAGGAAAACACACATATTTAACCATTTTTTGATACCATTAATTAAATGCATTTATCACGTTCTAAATAAACATGAATGCAACTAATAAGTTCACCATAGCAACATAGAAAGCATGCTCATACATAGTTAAAATGCACATCAATTAAACTCATAAACTAACCCATAAAATAGATAAAAGACTTATCTTTTAAAACAGTTGTGCAACCAACTACTTGGAATGGAAATTCCTCCCAACCATATAATTTATATTCCATTTATTAATAGCAAGTCACCCCTGAGTTGTGGCTAGGAATCTACAAAAGAGGGTGTCTTTCACTGTCCACTCACAATTATGATAATTACACAACCCACTAGCATTCTCCTAAACCTATCTTGAATTTCCTCTAGCTCTCTTTCTCTCGAATTTCCCAACCCAAGGAATGTACCCCTTCACTTCTCTCAGTCCCTTGGGAATCCCATTCATTTATCAAGGTCTCTCTGGTATAGGTAACCATGAATATCACTTCTAGGAACTTGAGGGAAACTCATTGCTAGGGAAAATACTAGTAAACAAAAATCAACAAGCTTGCTGCTGTAGTGAAACTCTCACAGGAGTTCAGTCTTTAGGCCTGACAATCTAGTTCTTCCGCAAGCATGAAAACTTTCTTCTTTGGTCTTCAGCTCCAAAAATTCTCCAGAATTTTCCCTCCATTGTTGTTGTAGATACATTTCACTTCTTCATGTTGTCTACTTATTTTTCATGCAAAAACACGACTCTCTAAAACTACCCCCTGTTTCCAATAAAATTTTCCTCTCCCATGGATTACTTATCCCCCAATCTTTGTCGATGTCCCCCAAAAGATGACACCACATTTTATTTATTAAAATTTAGAAACACAATTTTCATATACATCACTTGGCCACATCCATACATTAAATCTACATTATGCATTAATTAAACTGGGGATTATAGTGGTGACGTTACACTCCCCCTCCCCTACAACTTGCTGAACCAAGGAATGTACCCCCTTCACCACTCTTAGTCCATTAGGTTGTGCCATTTTTTTATTAGGGTTCCTAGAATAGGTTGGTTAGGAAAAATTTGAGATGTGGTTCTAGAACTCTAGCTATACATAATGGAATCTTGCATTCTTATATTATTTTTTCTTCAAAATTAAAAAATATTCATGGCTACTCCTCTCGCATGGTCTCCTTGTTCTCCCATGTAGCATCTTCAGGACTATAGCAGGTCCATTGGACCTTTACCAAGACTATCACTTTTTTCCTAATAATTTTTACCTTCTATTCCATAATGTGCACTGGTTCCACTCAGAAGTCTCCTTTGTGTTCCACCTAGATCACAGTCCAGTCAATTATGTGGTTAGGGCTAGGCACATATCTCTTTAATAAGGACACATGAAATGCATTATTCACTCTCATGGATGTAAGAAATGCTATCATGTATGGAACTGAGCCTATCTTCTCTAATATTTCAAAAGGCCCACAATATCTTGCTGCCAGTTTCAGTAAACAACCCAATATTAGTGAATTTTTCTTCTCCTTCACTTTTAAAAATACATGTTTTCCCACTTTAAAATATCTGAAAACCTTGTTCTTGTCTGCATAACATTTCTTCATATCCCGGGAAGATTTTGAATTTTTCCTCATATTTGTCATCTTCTCTTCCATTTCTTTTAGAAATTATGGATCAATAACAACTTTGTTTGCTGGGTTATCCTATATCACTAGTGTGTTACACTTCTTTCCATACAAGGATTTGAATGAGATAAATTTTAATGATGCTTGGTACCCATTATTATAAGAAAATTCAACTAAATGGATATAGTCCTCCCACTTGGATGGCTGGTCCATCACATACATTTTGAGCATGTCCTCAATTATCATGTTGGTCCTCTCTATTTTCCCATCAAACTCTGGGTGACATGTTTTAATAAGATTTAAATTTGTACCAAATCCTTTAAACAAATATTTCTAGAAATTGGATGTGAATTTGGGATCTCTATCCAAAATAATCACCTTGGGCACTCCATGTAGCTTGGAAACTTCCTTCATGTAGATCTCTACAATATTTGTTGCCTTGTGTGTAGTTGTCATTAGGATAAAATGTGCATCCTTAGTCAGTTTGTCCACCACTACCATGATGGAATCATGCTGCTTCACAGTCCTGGGTAGCTTTGTAATAAAACCAAATGTAACTACTTCCCACTTCCATTCTGGAATGGGCAATAGATATAGTAGTCCAGTTGGATGTTTGTGCTTATCCTTCAACTTTTGAAATTCTAGGAATATGTATATGTAATCAACCACTTATTTCTTCATTACGAGCACAAATTATTGGCTCCTCACAACTACAATTGGCTTATGATATCCTGGGTTTCCAACATAGGGTACATTGTGCATTTCCCTCAAAACTATATTTTTCAACTCATAGGAGTTTGACACATATACCTTTCCTTGGTACATGAAAACTCCATATTCCCTCAACTTAAAATCTTTAAATTTATGCTACAATTAGCCTTGCTATAATGCACCTCTTATTTGCAAGTAACATTGATCTAATTTTGTTGCCTCCAAAATTTTATCTTTTAGACTAGTCATGTACATGCTAATGGCTGCAATATGCACCTCATGCACCCTTATTTTGAGTGCATCACCCACATTATTCTCGTTTCCTTTGATGTGCTTAATTTCGAAGTCATATTCACTAAGGAATTCAATCCATCTAGTTTTCATGGGATTTAATGTTGGTTATCCAAACAAATATTTTAGACTGCAATGGTCCATCCTTAGCTCAAAGTTTTGATACATGAGGTAATGTCTCCACATTTTTAGTGCATGAATAATGATGGCTAATTATAAGTCATGTGTGCCATAATTCCTCTCATTCTCTTTCAATATTCTTGACTTGTAGCACACCACATGAACCTTTTATGTGAGGAATCCACCGAGCCCTTCCTTGCATGCATCAATGCATACAACAAAATCTTCATCATGGTCTACAAAATTCAATATTGGCACACTTGTCAAAATTTCCTTCATATGTTGAAAAATTTCTTCACATTTGGAAGTCCATTCAAATTTCACTCCCTTCTTTTACAAATAAGTGATTGGACTTGCAATATTTGAAAAATATTTTATGAATATTCGGTAATACCCCATAAGACCCATGAATGATCCGACTTATGTGACATTTCTTGGCACTGACCATCCTTTAATGGCCTTTATCTTCTCAGGATCAATTTCTATCCCATATGTTGAAATAATATGGAAAGTAATGAATCCTTTTGATAGAATATGCACTTACTTATCTTGGCATACAACTTATGCTCTCTGAAATATTTCAGCACCATTCTTAAATGTTTCTCATGTTCCTCCTCCCTTGAGTAGATGAGTATATCATCTAGGAACACAATTACAAATTTGTCCAATTATTTCCTAAACACTCCATTCATCAGGAACATGAAAACAATTGGTGCATTTGATATCCCAAATGGAACTACCGTAAATTCATAATGCCGGTATCTTGTCTTGAATGGTGTCTTTCTGATATCTTCATCCTTTATCCTCATTTGATGATAACTTGATCTCAAGTCAATCTTGGAAAATATTCTTTCACCTTTCAACTGATCAAATAGATCATCAATCTTTGGAAAATGATATTTGTTCTTTATGGTAACCTTATTTATCTTTATGAAATAAATACATAGCCTTAAGGTTCCGTCTTTATTCTTCACAAAAATAACTGGGGCACCCCATTGTGACACAGTTGGAAGTATATACCCCTTCTTTAATAGTTCTTCAAGCTGCATTTGCAACTCCTTCAAATTTGGTGTGCCCATTTTGTAAGGTGTTTTGGACACTAGGGAAGCTCCTGGAACTAAATCAATGGAGATATCAATGTCTCTCTTTGGTGGTAGTCCTGATATCTCCCCAAAAAAGTCTCCAAAATTCTTCAAGATTGGATGGTATTCAATACTTGGAATGTTATCTCGAACCGCCTCTTCCATATGGGCTATGAAAATATGGCATCCCTTCTTGGAAATCATTTTTAGTTTCATAGTTTAAACCTCTCTAAAAAATACAACCCTTTGAATTTGTTGAACCTTTCCTTGTTTCCCCTCTTCATCAAGACAAGTGATTGTCTTGTTGTAATAGTCTAGGATAACATGGTGTTTTTCCAACCAATCCATTCTAATTATACAGTCATATGAACCTAATGGTATGATGTTCACATCTACCTTTGGGATGAGTCCATTCATATCTATTGGAAAATCTTTGACCAACTCACTCATTTTCCTCTTAGGCCTTGTGAATAACTAAACTAACCAGTATTTCTTATGCTTACTCTGTAAGAGAAATATTTCAACAATATTAAATTTTATGTAACTATGGCTTTCTCTAGAATCAATTAAAAATTTTATTGGATGGTTGTCAATCTTACCTTCCACTTCAGTCATGGGGGACTGATATTCTACTTGCTTGTTGTCTAAGGATCCATAAATCCTTCACATGTTTCCTCCCATGTCTTCCACTGTTTTAGCCTCCTGAATATTGTGGAAAATCCTCATTTTTTCACCTTTGTGAGGGAATTCCTCATACAAGTGATCTCCATCACATCCCCAACACTTCATGAGTTGTTTCCTTGGCCTTTTCCTAAAATAATCTACCATATTAGGATCTTTCTAGGCCGACTGAACTTGTTAATATGCTTGGGAGTTGGTTCTTAAAAAAGGTGTTTTAAACCTTTCTACCATTGATCCCTTTTACCCTTCATCCTATTATTCCAAGTTTTTTGGAAGATTGACCTCTCTCTGCTATGCTCATAAAGGTGTTTTTCTCTCCTCACGACCTCCTCCAAAGTCTCGGGGTTATCATAGTGTATCTTGTCACTATAGAAGGAAGGTAATACACTAAAAAATATTTGGATTTTGACTTTCTCATCCTTTATGAAGCCAACATACTTCATCAACTAAAATAACCTCTTCTCATATTCATGCTTCCCAACTTTAGTTCAAAGAAATATTTCATATTCCTTTCATAGTAATGCTCAAAAAAATATTTCTCTTGGAAATATCCTTTGAACCACCTCCATGGGACTTTCTTCTCATCAAGGTGTTTGACTTGCTTAAACTGATGCCACCACATGGCTACCTTTCATTGCAGGTGGTAGGTTAAAATTTTAGTTTCTATCCTTGAGGGGTAATCATGCATCTCAAAATATTTCTTCATTTCCAATAGCCATGATTTATCCTGTTCTCCCTTTCTATGTTATCCATTAAAATTTGGTAACTTGATTTTCCTGATTTCACCTTGTAAAATGTCTTACTTAGGTATTCTCCTCTACCTCTTAATAGGATACACACTTGGGATTCTCCCTAGCCTTGGACATGGACATGCTATTCTAGTTGATTTCTCTGGGTAGTGATGATACCTGCTCACACTCCTTGAATTCTTGTCATCCCTATGATAATCGCTTCTACCATGGGATCTGAATGATGCCACTTGTCTAGCACTAGTTGCTTGTTTTGTGCCAGAGTCTTTAATGGATTTACTATACAACATATTCATACTCTGAAGTATCTCTTCCTAATCTTTCATCATCTTTCCATTATCATCCCTATAGCTCTGCACTTCCCTCTGTAGGATTCCCATAGTTTCAATTATCTCTACAGACATAACTCTACCCTTATACCCATTAGATTAAGTGTTTTCATTTCTCATGATGACATGTAGACACATGACCTCTTTCTCATGGCTGTAGGACCCTTGGGAATCCTCCATATCTCTATTTCTCATATTGGAACTAAATTTTCCTTTCTTGCACCTCTAATTCCGCAAGAATGTGCATGCAACAATTGTTATTAGAATTAGGCATATTGAAAAATATTTATTTATTATGTTATAGGTTATTGTTCATTTCAATTTATGAAGAAAAAATTGCACTAATCCAAATTATGGTTCCTTAGAAACATTCTTCTATGAAACAACTCTCCAATGGTTGTACTCATGCCTTATTCCAAGTTCTGAGCAAAATGTTACAACCTTCTGAAGTTGCAATTTTCACTCATTTTTATGCTTTTACTTATGCAATATATATATATATATATATATATATATATATATATATGAAAGATTGGTTGTCATTGATGTCAACCCTTGAAGAAGTTCGGTAGCCCCAAAGGTATGGTTATGGAGCCTGTAGTTGATCAAGGAAAAAGGCCATGAATAATGGTGTAAATATAGGTAAATCACTCATAGATGGATAGTCCTCGTCATGTCATTTCTGATGATAGGTGGTATGCCACGTAGTTCCTCATAGTTGAGGAGTTATGGCCTTGTGAAGTTAGAAGCCCTAAAGAATGGTCAAGAAGCCCCTAGTTGGTTACAAGTCTTTAATGAAAGGATAAAGTGGTTGTAACAATAAAGTATAGATGCCCCTAATATTAAGGAGAGAAGTTTCTTTGAAAAAGTATAAATACACCTCAAAGAGTCTCTCATAAGTACATTCAATTATTCATTCTATTGAACATTTTCTAGTGAACTAGTGATCTATTTGGCATTTTGCGATAATGAAATCTGAGGTAGTGATGAGTGAGAAGTGCAGGAGTTCAAGGTTATAGAGGAGAGTGAAGTTTTCTGAGGAAACCCTAGTTTGGTTGACCCTTGCAGGTCAGACCACTAGTGTCCCACGAGTTGCTTAGGGATCGTCATGCGAGGCCCCGCATGACATGATGGATTAATCCCGCGAGGACAAGACATATTTGGGGGTAATTCTAGTACCATGTACCTGAATTCAGAAGTAACCTTACATGTCATATATATTGTGTATTAGGTCAGCTATAGAGGTATATGTATGCTTATGTTCTTATGGTGAAGGTTATACTTGGTTATGGTATGATAGATGTTTGAGATATGTTTAGTTTGGCACATGATTGATGTACATATTTGCTACATGGTTGATTGAGGTATACTCTTGTATGAAACGACTGTTATGGCTCATCTTTGATATGTGGATGTATGGTTGATGTATATATTTCATGTATGGTGGCATATGCATGAGGTACATGCTTGGGTTCTCTGAGGCACTTCAATGATGATATGGTACAGGTCTATACATGAGTGGTGCTATGGTATATGGTACTGGTTTTATATGTGATTGATGCTCTAGTACGTGGTACCTAATTAGCTACTTATCATTGATGTTTAACTACATTTGACATATTTTATGTTACATGATTGATGCATGTTATACTACATTTGTTGGTACACAATTGATGCATAGTATGGTACATGTTTTGGTATAGAAGGTTGATGATACAATGACAGTGACAGGTTGACAGGCACATGTTAATGTGACAATGGCAGTGAAAATGATGATGACAGTGATAGTGGTAGTGATTGTAGTAGTGAAAATTTTATCTACATTTATCTTCCAAGGCAACATGATGGGGAAAGGAAAGGGGGTTGTAGCCTCCTTTCGGTTTGTGCTAGAGAAAAAAGGGAGTTGGAGCTTCCTTTGAGTTGGAGCTTCCTTCAAGTTGGAGCTTGAGATTCAAGGGTTTGTAGCCTCCTTTTGGTTGGAGCTAGAGAATTCAGGGAGTTGTAGCTTCCTTCAAGTTGGATCCTGTAAATAGGGGGTCATAGCCTCCTTCTAGTTGTAGATTGAGAATTGGGAAGTTGGTGCTTCCCATGAATGTAATCTTTGATATATAAGAAATCATTTTGTGGTTTTCTACCATTTGGGTTTCCACATAAATTCTGGTGTACTGTGTATTTGATGTAATGTTGTGATAATGCTCATGTTTATATGCTCATGATTTATTGATGATATATTTATGATATACTGCTATTAAATTTGACATTCATATTTGTGGTTAAAAGTGGTGAAAGTACTAATACTGATTCACCCTCCCTCTCAGTATTCTAACAATTGGAATCATAACAGGTCCTTCAAAAACCAATCTAACCACTAGAACAAGATCATGGAATAAGCTAAGATTGGAGTACCACAGTTTGAAGGTCAGAACTATGCCTTATGGAGAAGAAGGATGGAAACATATTTGCAGGCATAGGGATTTGATGTTTGGTGAGCAGTTGTAGATGGATACAATGCACTGACCACTCCACCAATAGACAAGGATGGAAAGAAACTTGAAGAAAAAAATTCAAGGGCCAAAAATTCTATTTTGAATGGTCTAAATGAATCAATACATGTTAAGTTCATGCACTTTTAAGCCACAAAGGAAGTTTGGGACAAAATTTAGAATATCTATGAAGGTGATGCCAAAGTCGAGGGAGCTAAACTTAAAACCTTTAGAGCCAAGTTCAAACAATTGAAGATGAAGGAATATGAAGACATTGCTGCCTATTTTCTACAAGTTGATGAAATAGTCAATGCTATTAAAAGTATGGGAGAAGAAATGAAAGATACAATTATTGTTCAAAAGGCACTAAGGTCTCTTCCTATGAGATATGATCTAAAGATTTCAGCCCTCGAAGAAAGAGCATACCTAGCTACATTAAGCATGGATGAGCTACATGGGATACTCATAGCTTATGAAATGAGGATAAAGAAAGATAATCTAGTCACCAAGGAAGAAAAATTCAAGGAATTCAAGAATTCAAAGAATAAAAAAAAGAAAACGTCAACATCAGATTGTAGTTGTAGCGACGATTAAGAGGAAGAGGAAGAACTGGAAAACTTTGTAAGAAAGACGAAAAGAGGAACTGACAAGTACAAAGGTGTTCTTCCATGGAAATGTTTTAATTGTATTGGTATTGGTCATTTTGATTCTAAATAGCCTTATGCTAAGAATAAAAAAAAATGAAGAAGAAGCTCCTAAGAAGAAAAAGAAAATCCAAAAAGAAGACAATAGAAGGAAAAAAATAAATTCTTCAAGAAAAATTTCTACTCAAAAGAAGACAAATCCTCATAAGACGAGGATGATGATTGTAAACATGATTCATAAAGAGTACTCTTCATGGAAGTAGCTGTTGATGAAGAGGAATCTGAAGAAGAAGGCGAGGTTGATCTTAGAGAAGAATTAATCAGTTCCTTAGAAGAACTAGGGAAAGAAAGAAAGAAAATCAAGTCACTCAAGGAAGAGTTAAAGAAGAAAGAAGGATCTCAAAATTACAAATTAGAATAAGTCAAGCAAATGATCATGAAGTTAAAAAATCCAGGTAGAAGAAGACAAAAGGATTGAAAAAGAACTCATAGATCAGTTGGAAGAAAAGGAAAATATGATTGAAAGTTTGGAAGAATAAATAGTCACTCTCAAAAAATATCTTTAGAAGAAAGATATGCGGAAAAACAGCTCCAAAATATTAGATGATATCATCAACAGTAAAAGGACATACTATGACAAGTCTGGGTTAGGATACAACCAGACATAGATTGAGAAAGGTTCCATCTCTAAGACAACAAAACAAGAATCATAACAAAACACGTATGCAAAAATAGCTAGAGGTACTCAAGAATAAAATCATAGAGGAATTGGAAGACCTAGAAGATCCAGAACAAAGAACCAACAATCAACAAAATCTCAAGAAGAAGGAGGTTTCAGAAGAGAAACACCATTCAGAAGATCCCCTACATCCACGTATCAAACTATTTTTCTTGGTTTATTCTATTCTTGTAATAATTTTGGTCACAAATATGCAAATTGTAGAGCCTATGCTAAGAACAAAAGAAAATAGGAAGGCTATTCAAAAAATAGCTATCCTAGAAATTCACATGAAGCACCTAACATAAATCACAACAGTTTTGGTTCACTAAGTAATGAAGTAGAGTGCCACAAGTGAAACAATTTTGGACACATGGCCAAAGCTTGTAGACTGACTATTCCTCGAAGGGAACTAAAGCATAATACCAAACATGAACCACACAGGATATGGATAAGGAAACCAAATCAATTCAACACTGAAGAATGATAACTTATTTTACAATCACAAGACAATAAAAGTGGGTGGTATGTTGACACCGGTTGTTCGAAGCATATGACAGGTGACAAGAATAGGTTTCTCACACTGATGAAGGAATATGATGGATCAATTTCATTTGAAAATGATAACTCAACCATAATTATAGGAAGAGGCATAGTCAAGCTTGGAAGCAAAGATGCCAAGGAAGAAAATTTTCTACTGGTCAAAGACATGAAGCACAATATACTCAGTGTAAGTCAAATGTGTGATCAAGGACACAAGCGTGTGTTTGAATAAAAAAACTGTGAGATATAGAAGGAAGGATCAGGAAAGTTGGTGGCTATAGCTATAAGAACTCCAAACAACATATATTTCCTGAATGAAATTGAGAAGGAAAGGTGTTTCTTAGGAAAGGAAAATGAAATTTGGATATGGAATAGAAGAATGGGTCACATGAACTTTGATAACCTTGTCAAAATCAACAGAAAAGAAGAACTGAAAGAAATGCTCGAGATTTCAAAGCCAACAAATACTCTATGTGAGCATTGTCTACAAGGAAAACAAACTAGGACCAAGTTCAAATAAAAATATTATTCCATGAAAAAACCTTTGAAGATCATACACATTGACCTATGTGTACCTAAAAAAAATGAAGGGATTGGATCAAGAAGAATATTTTATGCTATTAGTTGATGACTACACAAAAATTATTGGAATTTTCTTTCTCAGGAATAAGTCAGAGGAATTCAAACACTTCAAGATATACAAAGATATGGTTGCGACTGAGATGGATTTGAAAATCAAGTGTTTGATATCTAACAATTGAGGATAATTTACATCAAAGGAATTTATGGATTTCTGTAGGAAACATGGAATAAAGAGACAATTCTCGGTAACCAAAACACCTTAGCAAAATGGAGTTTTCAAAAGGAAGAACAAAACAATACATGAAATGGCTAGAACCATGTTGAAAGATTCCAAGTTGAGTGAAATCTTTTGGGAACAATAAGTACATACATCAATTCACATCCTTAACACATGGATGCTCAAAAATAATAGTGATAAGACCCCTTATGAGTTATGGAAAGGAAGAACAAAAAATGTGAATCATTTTAGAGTATTTGGAAAAAAAAATTATATCAAAAGAGAAGATGGAAGGCTTGGATAACTTGACTCCCGAGTGGATAAGGGCATACTAGTTGGGTATTCAAGAAAAAGAAAAGCATATAAATCTTTATGTCCAAGACTCAACTGAATCGTGGAAAGCATCAATGTAACGATTGATGAGATAGATGTATGAAAGGAAAAATAAGGTAGCAAAGATTCAGAGGAGCAGGATGAAGAGGAATATTTAAAAGAAGAAGAAGCAGAATAAGAAGAAGAAGAAGAAGAGAAACTAGAAGTAGAATAAGAGGAAGATGCACAACAAATACCTCCTAAGACACCTAATCTACGAGTGTAGAAAAATCATCTAGCATAACAAATTATTGGGAATAAATATGCAGGATTTGAAACCCGGAGAAGAATATATTCACCAGCACAACAACACCTAGCTCTGTAATCTGCAGTTGAACCAAGCAGTTTTGAAGAGGCCAGAAAAGATGAACATTGGATCAAGGATATGAATGAAGAATTGGTTAAGATAGAGAAGAATGACACATGGGAATTGGTTCCAATACCAAAGAACAAGAACATAATTGGTACAAAGTGGGTTTTCTGAAACAAACTCAACAAGTATGGATAAGTAACTAGAAACAAAGCAAGGTTAGTATGCAAATGATACACTCAGATTGAAGGTATAGATTTTGAAGAGAGATTTTCCCCAATTGTGAGGATGGAAGAAATAAGATTGATCTTATCCTATGCATGTTAAAAAATAATTAAGTATACCAAATGGATGTTAAGTCATCCTTTCTTAATGGTGAATTATAAGAAGTCTACATTGAACAACCAGAAGGATTTCTACTGTCAGAAAAGGAAGGGTACGATTTCAAGGTGAAGAAATCATTGTATGGACTCAAGTAGGCCCCTAGAGCATGGTATTCAAGATTTAACAAGTATCTACAACAACAAGGATCCAGGAAGGGCAATGTAGACAAAAATATCTACATAAAAGTGGATCAAGAAAATATATTGATAATTGAAGTTTATGTAGATGACATCATCTTTGAAAGTGATGATGACAATACAAGTTAGAAGTTTGCTAGAGATATGTAAAATAAGTTTGAAATGTATTTTCTTGGTGAGTTGAATTTATTTTTGGGATTACAAATATGTCAGCGTGATAAAGGTACTTTCATCTCTTAGACCAAGTATATTAGGGAAATTTTAAAGAATTTTGGAATGGAAGATTGCAAATCCGTGAGTACTCCTATGAAAACCAATTGCAAGTTAAGCAAGGATGATGATTCTAAGGATGTATATTAGAGACTCTATAGATCGATGATTGACAACTTACTCTATGCAACATCGTCTAAACCAGATGTCATGAAGATCATTGGACATGTTTCAAGGTTTCAAGTAGCACCAAAGGAAACACATGTTGTGGCAGTAAAGAGGATATTCATATATATCAAAGGAACATAAGGTTTTAGATTATGGTATCTAAAAGGGAATGATATATCTTTGGTAAACTACATAGTTGCAGATTGGGAAAGAATCATTGATTATCGAAGAAGTAGTAGTGGTGCAACCTTCTACTTGGGTGATTGTTTGGTATCATGGTTGAGCTAGAAAAAATCATCAATATCTTTGTCCACAACAAAACCAAAGTATATTGTAGCAACACCGTGTTGTGCTCAAGTTATCTGGATGAAGAAAACCTTCAAGGATATGCAAGTGAAGTATGATGAACCCATTTCAATACTATTTGATAATACTAGCGCTATCTGTATCTCTAAGAATTCAGTGATGCATTCCAAGACAAAGCATTTTCCGATCAAGTTTCACTTTCTGTAGAAATACGTCAAAGAGAAGAACATCAAGCAAGAGTACATTGGGACAAAAGAGTAGATTTTAGATATCTTCACCAAACCCTTTCTAAGGGAAACCTTTGAATATATTCGACATAAACAGGGAGTAGTTTCTGCCCCTCAGTGATTCACACAACATCAGACACAGTAAGACAGGGGGAGATATGCAAAAGAATTGAAGAATGTAAGTAAAGAATATTTTGAATGCCTTTCATATACATCAGAGATATACATGAGGAAACACCATAAAGAGAAATCATAGTCCTGTTGGTAGGGGGAGAAACCCCAAGGAGGATTACCCTTTGTCACTGATGTCAAAGGGGGAGAGAAAGAACAAATGCATAGAAACAAAGAGACAAAACATATGCATGAAGACAGGGGGATCATGAGAAGGAGCATGAGTGTTACCATATGTTTCCATCAATGCCAAAGGGGGAGATTGTTGAAATATTGGTTTTCATTGATGTCAACCCTTGAAGAAGTCCAATAGCCCCCAAAGGTATGGTCATGGAACCCATAGTTGATCAAGGAAAAAGTTCATGAAGTACAATGTAAATACAGGTAAATCAATCATGGAGGGATAGTCCTCATCATGTCATTTCTGATGATAGGTGGTACACCACATATTTCTTCATGGTTTATAAGTTATGGCCTTGTGAAGTTACAATCCCCGAATAATGGTCAAGAAGCTCGTAGTTGGTTACAAGTCTTTAATGAAAGGGTAAAGTGGTTGTAACAAGAAAGTCTAGAAGCCCCTAAGATTAAGGAAAGATGTTACTTTTAAAAAGTATAAATACACCTCAAGGAGTCTCTCATAAGTACACTAATTCTTTCATTCTATTGAACATTTTATAGTGAACTAGTGATCTATTTGGAAAGTTTGTGACAATGAAATTTGAGGTAGCGACGAGTGAGAAGTGTGGTAGTTTTGGGGTTGCAGAGGAGAGAGAAATTTGATGAGGAAAACCTAGTTTGTTGACCCCCATGGTTCATTCCACTAGTGTCCCACAAGGCACCCCGTGGGTTTCTTAGGGATCGTCACACGAGGCCTTGCATGCTAAGATGTTTTAGTCCCATGATGAAAAAACATATTTGGGAGTAATGCTAGTACTAGTTCCCTGAATTCAAAATTAATATTACATGTCATATCTATTGTGTATCAGGTCAACTACATAGGTATAGGTATGCTTATGTGCTTATGGTGAAGGTTATACTTGGTTATGGTATGATACATGTTTGAGATATTTTTTGTTTAGCACATAATTGAGGTACATCTTGGATACATGGTTGATTGAGGCATACTCTTGTATGACATGACTGTTATGGTTCATCTTTGAGATGTGGATGTATGGTTGAGGTATATACTTGATGTATGGTGGAATATGCATGAGGTACATGCTTGGATTCTTTGAGGAACATCATTGATTATATGGTACATGTCTATACATGATTGATGCTATGGTATATGGTATTGGTTTTATATGTGATTGATGCTCTAGTACATGGTACATGATTAGGTACTTATCATTGATGTTTTGGTATCTATATTTGGCATATCTTATGGTACATGATTGATGCATGTTATACTACATTTATTGGTACACAATTGATGCATGGTATGGTATAGGTTTTGGTATAGTAGGTTGATGATATAGTGACAATGACATGTTGAAATGCATATGTTGATATGACAGTGGTAGTCATAGTGAAAGTGACTGTGATAGTGGCAGTGATTGTAGTAGTGACAATCTAGTCTACATTTATATTCCATGGTGGCAAAACGAGGAAAGGAAAGGGGTTGCAGCCTCCTTCCGGTTGGTGCCAGAGAACACAAGGAGTTGGAGATTCCTTCAAGTTGGATCCTGAGAATCAAGGGGTTGTAGCGTCCTTCTAGATGGAGATAGAGAATTCATGGAGTTGTAGCTTCCTTCAGGTTGGAGCATGTAAATAGGGGATCATATCCTCCTTCCAGTTGTAGATGGATAATTGGGAAGTTGGTGCTTCAAATGAATGTAATCTTTAATATATAAGAAATCAGTATGTGGTTTTCTCCCATTTGGGTTTCCACGTAAATTATGGTGTACTGTGTATTTGATGTGATGTTGTGATACTGATCTGATCATGTTTATATTCTCATGATATATTGTTGATAAATTTGAAATTCATATTTGTGGTTAAAAGTGGTAAAAGTACTAATATTGATTCACTCCCCCCTCTCAGTATTCCAAAACACACACACATACATATATAGTTTTATGAGAATTGGTAGTTCTCAATTCAAAATTATGGGTTTATATATGGATTCTTCCCCTCAATACCTTTCCATTGACTACTTCCCAAATCTAAGCTCTGAACTGATAGTTATGGTTTGCAGAAGTTTATAATTTTTCTCATTTTTACCCCTTATTTCTATGGGTGTCTTCTCTCACATCTTGTATAGTTTTAGGCATCCAGATTTCAAATCTAGTTCCATGGTTGTCTTCTATGGTCCATAATTTTTACACATACTACTCCTATGCCTCAAACTAACTTCTAAATAAGGAGTTGTTCCCTCTGGAACTAAACTTGTGTCGAAAATATACCTTGTACTCCTTCAGTTGTAACTTCCACATACTAGATCTGTTTTACACTCAAAATATATTGTTGGAAATTTCTCACTAAGCTCTTTCATTTAAGCAACATAAACAATGTGCACCAAATGTGAACACCATTCTCTCGATTTCAACTACCTAAAAATACCGTTTAGGCCCTCAAAATACCTCCCAAAGTTGATGACCTTCAAAATATGAAAATTTTCGTAGAAAATTGATTGATTTACTATTGTGATAGTATTTTGACCAAGTCGTTGATCTCAAAATCAAGAGTAATCCCAATCGTTGACCCGCTAAAAATTTTCCAAGCCTATGAATGAATCTCGACCATTGATCACAAATCTAAAGCAATCAAGACCGTCCATTCCCTAACATCTAAAACTCATTCGATGATCGACGATTTTCCTTCACAAACCAAACTTTTTCATGAATTTTTTCGAACCATGATTGCTCCATTGGTGAATGACGATTTCTTTGACGAAATATACTTGCTCTCAAATTACGCCAAACCCCGATCATAGAAGATCAAGAATTTCCTTGGCGAACTAAACTTGTTCATGAATTTTGACGAACCCTGATCATCAATGATGAATGATTTCTTGGATGATGTGGAAACTTGGTTGATGTGGCATGACATGTGGATGATGACATGGCATGACAAATCATCATCCTCTTTCCCTTCACCAGAGATAAACAATTTATTTTGGACAAATGAAACACTTCATTGATTTTTCTGAGCCAACCATTGGCGATCGACGATTTCTCTTGGTCGAACGAAAAAATTCACTGATTTTGTTGACCCTATCATTGGATATCGACAATTTATCTTGGTCGAATGAAACAATTCACTGATTTCTCTAATCATATCATCAACGATTGAAATTTTCTCTTCTCAAACTAAATTCACTGATGAATTTAACTAAACTCTAATACCTAGAAATTTTCAACAAAATTCTAGGGTGAATCTGGGCCATCGATCTCCCATTCAAATTGAACTTGAATGTTGATTCACCATACTTCACCCAACATAGTCAATGAGTCTCGACTATCGATCTACACTATTATTCCATCTATGAAATAAAATCTCGATCGTCGATCTGTTCCATTTCTCCATTTCCAAAATTTAATAGTTTTTTGATCAATCTAGGATGAATATGGGTCATTGATCTCAAAATCAAATGAGATATCAATCATCTATCTATCAAACTTCATCAACTTCTTTAGCCACCATTAAAACATAAATTTCAACCTTCCAAGTCGAATTTAGCTTTGCAACCTACATATTTACGTCCTTGTTCACTTCTTAGACATGTTTGAGGGAAAATTCGACCTAAATTATTTATAAATTTGGGGATTTCATTATGTTTTCACAATTTTCCCCAAAATTTTCATATGTGAAACTCTACAACAACGATTTTCTACCAAATTTACATTGGTTTTGGGCCCATACAAGCTCAATGTTGAACCTTGAGCTTTGATACCAATCTGTAATGTTCATTAGATTGACTGCGGTTCATTAAATGTAAAATACACTAAAATAATTTTTTTTTGCTAACATATTCTGTAGCTTACCATCTCTAGGAAAACACATAGATTTAATAATTTTATGATACCATTAATTAAATGCATCTACTGCATTGTAAATAAAAATGAATGCAACTAATAAATTCATCAAAAAACATATAAAGAATTCTCACACACAAAGTAAAATGCACATGAATTAAACTCATAAACTAACTAAAAAAAAATAAAACACATTCTTTTAAATCAGTTGTGAAACCAACTACTTGGGATGGGCATTCCACCCAACTATAGACTTGTTGTTACAGATCTCAAAAACAAGTCCCCCCCGAGATGGGGAATCGACAAAACATGGTTCCTCTCACTGTAATATCCCTCGATCGAACCCAATTTCAAATGTAATATAAATATACATAAGCTGGTGAGCTGTTTTGACCTCATTTGGTAATGCACATCATGTGGCATAGTGCACGCATGAAATGCACAGTAAAATGATGTAGTATGCACATCGCAGGATACCGTGCACAGTAAATAAGGTGTGCATAGTATGGAGGACAATGAGCCTCATGTATATGATATGTATTATACGCTGGTGAGCCGGTTACTATAAGCTGAGATGCTTATGTTTTTGTATTAGGCTGGAACGCCTATGTTACGATTTTAGCATATATGTGATTATGAATGGTTGTGTTCTTATGGGTAATTTCCTATAAATGCTACATATCTGTAGTTACTGTTGTTTCCATATAAAAGGTGTATGTTACAGAAAGAAAATTGTTGTTTAACTTTAAAGATTCTGCAAGAATGTTGTATGTATATGTTCTAGATGCATGTAGTAAAAAGAGTAAATATAAGTGGCATAACTCAGTTGATTACTGAGAGTGTTACCAATTGGTGTCAGAGCATGAGTGGTTTCTCTAGAGTGGCGCACCCCAGCCTGAGGTTGGTCGGGGGAATGCTATAAATTGGTATAAGAGATTTAGTTCAACGCCGAGCTTGGATGGGCTAGAGAGGTACAGTTGAAGCGAATATTCACAGAAAAGTAACTTCAAAGTGACCAGCATTGGAGTCACAAAGTGTCCTTGGAAAAGGTTGGCATACTAGCATGCATGGTAAATTTTGGCACTGCGCAGTAAAACGTTGGCGTGCCAGTGTGCGCGGTAAATTGTGGCATCGTGCGAAAGATTATTATGTGTAGATGCACGTGCTGAATTTAACCTTGCGCAGTGAGCACACACATAGTAAGGTGCACATGGGGTGCACAAGTATTGCTTAACGCAGAAGAGTTTGGTTGGTACACGCATAAGTATGAGTATAAGTTATGTCGCGACAGTGTATTAAGTAGTGTGCGCAGATATTTGGGCGGGATGGAATATGTTGAACTTGACATAGTGCATGCATAGGACACAAATGCATGTGGAATATCAGTGTGCGGTATCAAAACTGTGCGTAATAGGTATTGGTAGACGATGTCGAAGTAGTGCGTGTAAGTAGTTGGTGAGACGAAGAAGAAATGCACAGTAGATTTAGGTGCGCGGAAAAGCGTTTTACCTTGTGATATTGCTATGCACGTTAAATATAAATGAATAGGTCAAAGTTTAGTGTGCGCGAAGTTGCTTGGAAGGAAATGAGTCTGAGTTTAAATTGCATAATAATAAAAGAAAAAGAAACACACAACTGCATCGATGCATTAATTAATTAAAAAGAATTCCAAACTTTAATTTCCTCTGATTTAGACAGATGAAAATAAAATATAATATTACAAGAAAAACTTACTATAAAAGATAACAAGATTCATGACATTACCAGTTAGAAATTGTAATAAAACAGTCTAAAATCCATTTCAGTATTTATATAATTGTAATAATTTATATAATTGTAATAATTACAAAGTTACAAAAAGAGGATGACAACAGTTAGCCTGTTGAAAAAGGGTCATTTAAGAACATGCCTATCATCTCTGGTACTCTTTACCTTCGCTACCAACTGTTCAAAATTCACTGAGACATGCTTATTTTAGTTGAATACTTACTTCAACTTAGCAATCTCCACCTTTAAAGAAGAATCTAACCAAACCGGTTGATTCTTTCCAACACTTTCGACCACTTCAACCGTAGATTCCTCCTTCTTCTGCCGCTTGCTCCTTTTCTTCATAGCGGCTAGCTTGTTGATGACTAAATCCTTTATAGTGGGATTCAGTCTTGCTTCCAATCACGATTCTATAGCCAAATATGTGTGGAACTTAGTTGCTAAAATGTGCGCAAAGACCCTTTCCTCCTTACTCACAGGAAATTCTAGCATGTTGCTCGAATAACCAGTCTCACTCGACTTAGCCTTGTCCATGTATCTCAGGTTGGGGATACCAAAATGTGTCTTTACAGAGAGCAGGAAGTCGAATAGTTTGGAGATTACTTCAGTTATGGATACACATATATCTTTATACTTGGGGAATGGTGATTATAGATGTTAAGCCCTAAATAGTGGCTCATTACCCCTTAATTAGGGAATATTATATTAGCAATGTTATTTTATTTATGTCAGCTTGAGGCCATTAGTTGTAATTAT
>CBVK0100228109.1:0-25890 GCA_900067695.1 Picea abies | reverse complement strand
AATTTTATCCTATAGAATTTGGGCGAATCATTTTTAAAATAGCGAATCTCGTTTTTGGAAAAACCATGGAAAATTAGCCCATGCGCGAAATTTAGCCCCTAAAATCATCCCTACTTCCAGTTGCAGCTAGAAAACCAAGGAATTTAGTGCTTCCAATGAATGTAATTCTTCAAGACATATAAGAAAAAACATTCTGTGGTTTTCTCCCAATTTGGGTTTCCACGTAAAACACTGTTGTACTGTGTATGTGTATGATTGTTCATTTGTTCATTTCTTATTTACTCTGCATTTATTGGATGATAATGCTTCATTGATATAACACTTGGACTATATGGTTAAAAATGATTAAATTGCGCTATTACTGATTCATCCCCCCTCTTAGTAATCCAACAACTCTCAGCTTCAAAAAGATATCATGGTTCAGAGCTTGACAAGATATGGGTGGCTCAAGAAGACTTGCAGGAAAAAATATATCTAAGCCTTTACCCTATTCACGAGTATCTCCCTACCTTGTTGTAGCACACTTTAGGTGAAGTATTTTCAATCACCCTAAATAATCAACTTCTAAGTTTCAAATAAAAAGTTATGATGGGGGCTTATTTGGAAGCCTACCTCTGAAATCCTAACATGTACTAAAATTTTGTTTTTCAACCTCACAAAGGAGGATTTTAGTAGGGTTTTTAGAGTAATTTTTTAATAGTTTGGGATTGGGGTCCTTACAATCTGTTAAAATACCTAGTGTATTTTATTGTAATTACTTTAATAAAATGAAACTATCCTAGGTTGCAATAGATATGGACAATGGTGGCCCTTTCAATATTTTAAGCTTCCTCATTTTGTAGATTGAAAACCAACAAAAGATGTGCACATATGGGTGTGTTACTCCGAATAATTGAATTCCTATGTGTGTTTTGAATGAAAAAGGGAGATGAAGAGATATTCAATGTTTCTAGTCTACCAATATCACATCTTATAGGCTCTTACCAATGGATGGAAGGTACCTCGTGTGCACTCCTTACACCTCGTAGTGAGTTTCAACAGTTGTCGCACTACTTTCTCAAGAAGTCCTGTCCCAACAGGATATCATGTCATACCCTTTGTATATATTCCAGAACATTCAAATTTTTGGTGGCATCATGGATGGCTAGATCGACCCCTCTCTTCTAGGATCCTTAAGGGTTACATATACCCTTAAAGACTTTATTGGGTAAAGATAAGGAGATAAGACCTAGGAGATACACTTATATCCTATGGGCCTAACCATGTTGGTTGAAGGTGCTCCAACCTACACATGCAAGGAATATTTTCCCATCTAATATTCTAGGGTCCCCTGGATCTGTCTTGAGTGGATACATGACCAAAACCATGCGTATCTAGGGAAATAAGATCACCCCTGAGATGGTACTAACCTAGTTTGCTCAATTGAGCAAGGATAGAGACCTAAACTATAAGATAAGAAAGTGTATCACCCTGTGGAAACTTATCCCCGAAGAAGTGATTCCAAACCTGATTCTAGAGAGACAACTTTTGAGTATCCATATATTCAATGGAGCCTCCTAGACCCTGAGAATCAGCCTCAGCTTGATGGCTCATACTTTGTGACAAAATAAATTCACTTTCAGGGCCACAAAAGTAAGCCTTCGCCTCATCCAACTTATCCTCCTAGCCAGGAGGGTCTACCTTATCATTACATATCCTTTAGATCGAACAAGGAACAATATGTCATCCCCTAAGGTCTCAAGGTCCTGGAAACCAGAGATCGATAAAAATATAATATATATCAAATAGTGTCATTATAGTCATGACTAATGATCAAGAACTAAATTCCCCACTTGTGAGGATGGGGCTCTAGGTCATTAGTCAATAATAGTTTTTCACCGGTTGGAAAACTCACCCACTTCATATATTGCACCAAGAATATTTATATATTTTCATTAGCTTTGTGATCAATAAATTCACGTCTAATGGCTTGTGTCTTCATCCATTATGTGAAAGGTTCACATTGACCACCCAAAAGGACTCTAGCATATGAGTCTCGTGCGAGCATAAACTAAACCCCCTGGATTTTCCTTCAGTTATGGTAGTGTACCGAGATCACCCTAAGGTGTGAGGTAGAGATAATACTAGGTTGGTGAAATACACTCCTAGTCTCAAACAAGATAAGTGGTAAAAATGAAATAAATTTAATTAATGTTTCATGTGCCTTTTAAGAAGCCACCAATGAGGCAAGGGAAAGAAACATGATTCTTTTCAATCCTTTACTAAACTAAGTTGACTATCTATCTATTCAAGAATGAACAAAAAACCAATTTTTTGAGTGTTATAAAGTGCATAACAAATAACTTGTATCCCCTATCTGTACACTAAAGTAAAAATTATCCCAAATCATGCGAGAAAGGGAATTTACGTGAGTTACTTTGGTGACAAGAAAAAATTTCATAGACTAAGAGTGGTACAACTACAAGATTTGTGTGACTCTACACATCTATTCTTTAGAAAGTTGTGAAAATATCTATACAATGGAAAGAAGAATTCCACACAGATGAATTTCTTAAAACTTGGTTTAAGACCTTGAATAGGCTAGTTTGGCAGAGTGAAAAATATGATAAGTGAGAGAAAGAGCTCCACCAACCTAGGAAAAGAGAACTATGAGTTATAACCCAAGTGGGATTCAACAATATGTTTGGTTGTTTGAGTCACTTGGGTGAGAAATAATAACCTTTTGTGTACCTAGGCCGAAATCTAGACAACACTTAAATTGTTAGGATTATTCCATACATACAAACACCATTGAAAATACATAAAAAAGGGAAATAAACAGATGAAGAGAATGGAAATTATATCAACAAAAGAAATGAAAGAAAAAGTGATTGTATACCAATGTAAATACTTTGTTGTTACACTGTAGAGGATTGGTGAGTGTAGGTGGGTTCTCCTTTCCACCTTGGGAGGGCCATTTTTTGTTCCTTGGGGATTCTCTTCTCTCCCTCTTAGAAAAGAAGCATGAAATAACTCTCCAAAGGGAATATATCAATGCACTATATATGGGATATGGATGTACAAAATGAGGGCTTGAGAATGTGGTTCTCAAGGATCATTCAAGCAACATAACCTTGTATAAAATTCACTTGTTTGAATGCAACTCCATGGCTTCTATTTATAGCAAATATTCAAGATTCATTAATTCTAGCTCCAAGTGTGAATGGTGCAACCTGGGATGTGGTTACCCATTCCTTGAAGAGACAAATAATAACTAAAGTAATATATTTCAATTGGAATGGAGCTCGAGGATTACTAGTACCTTAGCTCATGCGTACCCCTGATAGGATTTTTATCATTAATTGCACCAAATGTGGTCGATATTTCATTTTATGATGATTGGCACAAATTTTGAAGGAAAATCCACATAGCCTCATGTTGATCACACACAATCCACACTACAAAGTTGTTTAGATGCATAAAAAACCCACTTTATATGTTTTAGTGCTTTGGTGAGGATGGTGTATTATTTCCATGAATATCAATTTGTTGTATTGTAGCGATGAATCTTCTGATGATCACCTATATAGATCTATGATAGATTTTTAGGCGATAACAATCGCTATGACCAACAAAAATTGAATGAATAAAATATGACCCAAAGTTGTCAAAATTATATAGCTAGGTAATATCATTGATTGTTATTGGTGATACAATATGTTCATGATATTTTAAGTTCTTAATTACCACCTGGTATGGAAAAAAACTCCACAATTTTGTTTTTATTAAAATGAGTGATTTGATAGATAAAACTAATTTTGCATGAGAGATGAGTAATACATAGTGCATCAGTAAAGTGACCATCATCTATATAAACCATTCTTTATCCTACAACACCAAGATATCTATCATCACCAACAAATAATTATTTGGTGTTACATTAATTTATAGATAAAAAGAACGTTTGATCCTTAGCCATATGATAAGAATATTTTTCATTAATAATCCACTCATTTGAATAACTATAATTTAATGCATCAAAAGAAAAAATATCATGTCCTTTTAGGAAGGAAAATAAGAGTTATCCAAAAAAGGGGTTTTCTTCTTCATGGTTTCTTTAAGGGATTCCATATTATTAAATCATTGTGTCTCTTGATGACCATATTTGTTGGGTATGTGTTATATTCTTTGCACATCCTAACCCAGTAACTGAGTTGTGTTGGGAACAAGGGGGGCACTAGCCCCCCCTATTTGGGGGGTTGCATGGAAGCGAGAGTGCCCCCAAAAAAATAATTGGTTGTTTTTGCATCCCTTTTTAGTGGTTTTTTTGGTACATGGATTTCGTCGATGGTTTTGTAATTCTGGTTAAGGAATTAGGGTTGTTGACTAATCCAGGTCAATGGATTATAGGATCATATTGTAAACAATGAATACATATATATATATATAGGATCATATTGTAAACAATGAATACATATATATATAGGATCATATATATATTGTAAACAATGAATACATATTATGAATAAAGAATTAGAGGTGTGGATCTAAACAGGTTGCTAGTTTCTTGGTTTGGGATTCCAGGGTAAACTCTCTCTGAAATGTGTGTGTGTGTGTGTGCCATTGTATATTTTCTATTTTTATTAATAATCCATTTACAATAATTAATTGTGTATAAGGTTAAATCTACATTTGGTATTAGAGCATTTATTGACTTCAGGGGGACGCCTTTGTGGCTAAGGCTTTCGCTCGAGTTAGTGATAAACCTTGTTACAATGGGAGCTCCATGATATCAATTCTCGTGGTGAAAATAAATGGTAGGAATTTCAAATATAGAGATCAAGAAATTTAATGGGGAAACTTTTGAGCTATGGAATCTCAAGATGGAAAATATGTTTGTGGATACATATCAATAGATCGATGTGGATATAGGTATTGCACCTACAGTAATGTCAACAAAAGATTTGGAAAAGTTGGATTGGAAGGCGAAGAGCACAATCTGATTGTATCTCTTAGATTCAGTATTACTAAATGTGTCAATGGAAGCTACATCCAAGGAATTATGGGATAAGTTAGGGGATTTGTATCAGGCTAAGTCCCTGGTAAATAAATTGTTCATGCAGAAGAAGTTGTTGATGATTAAATATGGAGACTCAATGAAAAATCATTTGAACACCTTCAATACTATGGTGAGTCAGTTATTTTCTATTGATATTAATATTTTTTATGAATATAAGTGTATCAATTTATTGTTCTCTTTACCAGACTCATGGGATAGTATGGTTTTATCCATAGATAGTAATGAAACTACTTTAATCTTTGATGATGTGGTATCATCCTTATTGTCAGATAAGATGAGGCAGAAAAACATGGAAGGATAGATTATAGATGACTTATTTGAAAGAGGTTCACATTCCTAGGAAATAAATAGATATTAGTCCTAAAATGGGAGATATAAATATAGGGGAAGATAAAATCTCCTGGAAAATTTGTAAAGGTACGTTGGAGATGTGAAAAAAAAGGGCACTACAAGAAAAAATGTAGATCCAAATGTGTTGAGAGAGGGAAGGGATATGATGATACCCCTTCTACAAAATAAAAACCTTCGCAGATGAAGGAGGAGATGTGTACTTGGATTCTTCAAGAACACATGCAGATCATGAGGCATGGTTGGTCGACTCAGGTGCATCCTTGTTGTGTATGTGTTATATTATTTGCATGACTATAGGGGGGTGGATGTTGATTATCTTCCTAATTCATATACAGGTATGCCTACCCACCTTCTTCCCTGGTTTTGGGGGTGGATCCCATGAGGAAAAATTTGGGAAATTTTCCTTGTAAAATATTGTAAGCTTGTAGTCAATCTAGACCGTTCATTATAAGGCTGCAAATTTGATGGTAGAAGTTATGTTAGGGTTTTCTCCCAAGAAGAGAATCCTCTTTTTGTATGAGGGAATTGTATTGCACCTGGTGCATGATGATGAATATGATATTATAGGTGTGGCTCTAAACAAGTTGTTGGTTTTCCTGGTTTGGGTTTCCAGGGTAAAATATCTCTGTAATGTGTGTGTGTGTGTGTGTGCCATTGTATCTTTTTTGTTTTTATTAAGAATCTGTTTGTAGTGATTTATTGTATAAGGCTAAAATGTACATTTGGTATCATACATGTTATTGACTTCAGGGGGATGCCTTTATGGCTAAGATTTTGGCTCAGTTCTGTGATAAGCCTTGTTACAGTGGGAGATCTATGATATTTACTCTTCAGGTGAAAATAAATGGGGAGTAGTTAAAACATAGTGATCAATAAATTTAATGGGAATTTTTTTGAGTTGTGGAAGCTCAAGATGGAATATCTGGTTGTGGACAAAGATTAGTGGATCAATGTGGATCCAGGTACTGCACCTACAAGAATGTCAGTAGAATAACGAAAAAAATTGGATCAGAAGGTGAAGAGCACAATCCAATTGTATCTCTCAGATTCATTATTATTTAATGTCTCAGAGGAATCTACAACCAAGGCATTATGGGATAATTTTTGGGCTCTGTATCAATCAAATTCCTTGGTAAACAAACCATTCCTGTGAAAGAAGTTGTATAACCTGATAATGAAATATGGAGACTCGGTGAAAGAGAATATGAATGTCTTCAATATTGTGGTAACGATCAACTATTATCTGTTTGTATTAATATTTCTGATGAAGATAAGTGTATCATTTTATTGTTCTCTTTACCAGATGCATGGGATAGTCTGGTTGTTCCCATAAGTATTAATACAACTACTTTAATTTTTGATGATGTGGTCTCATCCTTTATATTAGAGGAGATGAGGCAGAAGAATATGGAAGGAGGCTCCCAGGAAAGAAATAGATCTAAGTCCTCAAGTGGGAGATATAAATGTAAGGGAAGATCTAAATCTCACGAAAATATTGTAAAGGTATGTTGGAGATGTGGAAAAGAAGGGAACTACAAGAATCATTGTAGATCCAAAAGTGTCGAGAGAGGGAAAGTATATGAATATGCCTCTTCTATAGAAGTAAAAAACTCTATAGAATAAGGAGGATACATGTACTTTGGTGTTTCAATCATACATGTAGATCATGAGGCATGGTTGGTTGACTTAGGTGCATCCTTTCATATGAATCCTCACAGGGAGTGATTTTGTGAATATGAAAGGTACGATGGAGGTGATGCCTTACTAGGTGATGACTCGACAAAAAAAATCATAACACAAGGAAAATTCAATTTTAATATCATGGATGGAAGGATTAGAACACTCCCTTGTGTTCTGCACATCCCAGGATTGGCCAGAAATTTGATTTATGTAAGAAAAATGGACGATGCAGGGTTGAAAATAATGTTTGATAAATAAATCTATAGGATGGTTCAAGGATAAATGGTGTTTTTGAAGGGATTTCAGTGTGGAAATTTGTATAATATGAAAGGAATCACTATTAGTGATGGGTGAAATAGGTCCAATGTTCCTAAGATTAGAGATGAAGAAAGAAAAAATCCTAGAGTCTTTGGAGAAAGGCTATGTTGTGGCATCAATGATTGGGGCATATCATAGAGAACGGCCTTCTACTAGTACACAATAAACATATGGTTGAAGGTATGTCTAACTTCTCTTTGGATTTTGATTCCTAGGAACATTGTGTATATCGGAAGCAGAATTGGGTAAGATTCCCCTCTGGTACAATGAGGACAGAGGGAATACATTCATGTCGGTTCCATGATTGTGAAAATATGTTTACTACGTCTCATTTATAGACAAATTATTGAGGAACACATGGATGTATTTCCTCAGGAAGAAATATGAATTCTTTGACATCTTTAAAGAGTTTAAGGATCTTGTGGAGAATTAAACAAACAAGAGAATTAATGTGTTGAGAATAGATAATGGTGTAGAATTATGGGGAAATGAATTTGAATAATTCTATAATAAGTGTGGTATAACAAGGAAAAATACTACTCCATATACACCTCAACATAATGGATTTGCAAAAATGATGAACATGACATTGATGGAAAAGCAAGGTGCATGCTTAATGGTGTCGAGTTAGGACAAGGATTCTGGGCAAAGGCAATGGGTATTGCATGTCACCTGGTCAATCGATCACCTGCATTAGTGTTGGATGAAAAGACTCCACACAAGGTATGGAATGGTAATAAACCCTCTCTAACACATATTAGGGTATTTGGTTGTGATTTCTATGTTCATGTTCCAAAGGAAAACAATTGTAAGCTAGATAAAATGGATGAAAAGTGTATATTTTTTGGCTATAAATATGGTGTGAAAGGGAATAAGCTTTGGAACCCAGAAACTAAGAAGGATGTGTATAGGAAAGATGTGGTATTTGGATAAATCAAATATGTTTTCAAGAAGGAAGAACCAGATAAAATAGAGTTTGAGTTGAAGGATGATGAATCAAACCTCTACAGAAGAGCATGAATTAGAAGAAGAAGATCCTAATACTCCAGTATTGAGGAGATCATTTTGAGAAAGAAGGAAACTGAAAAGGTATACTCCACCCATTTTTCATTCAAAATTTACTTTGTCTATTACTGATGATGATCCTAGAATTGTTAGAGAGGTAGTGGATTTCAAGGATGACAAACTATGAAAAGGGCCATGATTGAAGAAATGGAAGGCTTGGGATCTACTGGAGTTACCAACCAGAGGAAATCTCGTTGGTAGCAAATGGGAGTTTAAAAAGAATTTGAATGTAGAAGGTAAATATGAGAAATACAAATCTTGGTTAGTAGTAAAAGGGTATTCCTAGGTAGAGGGAATTGACTTTGGTGAAATTTTTTCTCCTATTTCCAAGTTAACTTCTATTATATATATTTTTTATCTATTTCTATTGAGTTTGATTTTGAAGTAGAACATATGGATGTTAAGATAAAATTCATACATGGGGATCTGGATGAATAAATCTACATGAAGAAGCCATAAGGCTTTGTTTTGAAGGGAAAAAAAGAGTTGGTATGCAAGATAAAAAATTCCTTGTATGGGTTAAATAAATCACCAAGGACATGGTATACAAAATTGATACTTATATGTTGGGACTTAGCATCACAAGGATCAAAGCATATCACTATGTGTATTTTAAATTAATCAGTGATCATCCTATTTATTTGGTCTTGTATGTGGATGATATGTTGTTGATAGGAAAGGACAAGGAGATTATATAAGATGTGTAAAATTAGTTGTCCTCTAAATTTGACATGAAGGATCTTGGTGCTGCAAATTTCATTTTTGGCACGGAAATTAAAAGAAACCGAGAAAACATGAAACTATGGTTAAATCAGAGGAAATATTTCAAGAAAATATTGCATAGGTTCAATATGCAGGAATGTAAATTGATTAGGGATCATATTATTGTAGGTGTAAAGTAATATGTGGATTAGTGTCCCAAGACACAAGAAGAGGAAGAGGACATGTCCCATGTTCCATATGCTAGTTTGGTTGGCAGTTTGATGTATGCAATGATCTGTACTAGACCAGAAATTACACATGTAGTGGGAGTTTTGAGAAGGTATATGTTAAAGAGGGTTTTCATGTATTTGTGTGGCACTACTAGTTATGGATTGTGCTATCAAGGAAGACCAGGATTGGAAAGAGTATTAAACATACATGGCTTTGTTGATGTAGACTGGCCTATAGATCTAGATCACATAAGATATACAAGTGGGTATGTGTTTAACCTTTTTGGAGGAGAAAGCAGTTCGATGAGAAAAATATAGTTTGTAGTGGTAGTCTTAACTATAAAAGTTGAAAAGATGGCATCCACACATGCAAGAAAGGAAGCATTATGGTTACAAATATTGGGTTTAGGTATTTGGTTGGTACAACAAGCTATAAGGAAAGATTGTGATAGACAGAGTGCAATTTACCTGGAAAAGAACCTGACTTGTCATTCAAAGACAAAACATATTGATGTTAAGTATCACTTTGTGAGAGACATGGTTGAATACAAGAAGGTTTTCCTGATGAAGGTGGACATTTTGAAGAATGTTGGAGATTCATTAACAAAATTTGTGAGCACTGATAAGTTCTCTTAGTGTAGAGGATATATGGGAATTAATGCCCTAACTTGTTAACTATGTAACCTTGTAACACCCTATATGCAAAGAAACAAACAAGTGGGAGAATGTTGGGTATGTGTTATATTCGTTGCATGACTACAAGAGGGTGGAGCCTGATTATGTTCCTGATCCATATGTAGGTATTACTACCCACCTTCTTTCGTGGGTTCAAGGACGAAACCCCTAAGGAAAAATTTGGTAAATTTTCCTTTTAAAATATTGTAATTTCATAGTCAATTGGGACCATTCATTATAAGGTTGCAAATATGGCGGTAGAAGTTATGTTAGGATTTTTGCCTAAGAATGAAATCCTCTTTTTGTATGAGGACATTATATTGTGGTTGGTGCATGATGATGAATAAAATATTAGAGGTGTGGCTCTAAATGGGTTGTTGGTTTTCCATGTTTTGGTTTCCAAGATAAACCCTTTATGTAATGTGTGTGTGTGTGTGTTCCATTGAATATTTTTTATTTTTATTAAGAAACTATTTGCAGTAATTTATTGTACAAGGTTAAAATCTACAATCCTTTAATATGAATCCTCATATGGAATGGTTTTGCAAATATGAAAGGTATGATGGAGGTGATGTTTTTCTAGGAGATGACTTTACAACCAAAATCATAGGACTAGGAAAATTCAAGTTGAATCTCATGGATGGAAGGATTATAACACTCCATGGTGTTTTGCACATCCTAGGATTGGCTAGAAAAATGGATGATGTAGAGGAAAAATAGTGTTTGAGAAAGAAACATGTTGGATGATTTGAGGGGAAATGGTTTTTCTAAAGTGATTTTGTATTGGAGCTATGTATAAGTTGATGGAAAGAAATATTAGTGATGGGTGAGATGGTACCATTGTTCTTGAGATTGGATTTGAAGAATAAAAAACTCCTATAGTCTCTGGAGAAAATACTATGTTGTGGCGTCAAAGACTAGGGCATATCGACGAGAAGGGAATTTGAGTACTACATGGTAAATGTATGGTCATTTGCTCTCTGGATTTTGATTTATGTGAACATTTCTTATAGGGAATCATAATCATGTAAGATTATCCTTTGGTGCTATTAGGGCAGAGGGAATTTTACAATTGGTGCACATTGATGTGTTTGGACCTATGTCAATTCCATCACTAGGTAAATTTGTGTACTATGTCTCATTTATAGATGAATTCTCAAGGAATAAATGGATTTATTTCCTTAGGAAGAAATATGAAGCCTTTGAAAAATTCAAAGAGTTTAATGCTCTTGTGGAGAATTAAACAAAGAAGAGAATTAAGGTGTTGAGGATGGATATTGGTGGAGAATTCTACAGAAATGAATTTGAAGAATTTTGTAGGAAGTGTGGTATAGAAAGACAAAATACTGCTCCATACACACCTTGGCAAAATGGAGTTGCAAAAAACATGAACACGATGCTCATGGAAAAGACAATGAGCTTGTTCAATGGTGCCATATTAGGACATGAATTTTGGGTAGAGGTAGTGGGTACTACATGTTACCTAGTCAATCGATCACCATAATCAGTGTTGGATGAAAATAATCCACAAAATGTATCAAATGGTAAGAAACCCTCTCTTACACATCTCATGATATTTGGTTGTGATGCCTATGTTGACATTCCAAAGGAAAACATGAGTAAGTTGGATAAAAGGGTTGAAAAGTGTATCTTTATTGGTTATAAATATGATCTGAAAGGTTATAATATTTGGAACCAAGAAAATAAGAAGGTATTTTATATTCGATATGTGGAATTTAGAGAAATCAAATATGTTGTCAAACAAGAAGTCCTACCGAGGGAAGAAGAACCAGAGAAAATAGAGTTTGAATAGAAGGATAATGAATCAAACTCTATAGATGAAGATGAATAATAATAAGAAGATCCACATACTCCAGTATCGAGGAGATCAATATGGGAAATAAGGAAATAAAAAAGGACTCACCTAAGTTGTATTCAAATTTTATTTTCCTTATTATTGATGATGATCCTAGAACTATTAGGGAGAAATTGCATTCAAAGGATGGAAAACTCTGGAAAAGGGCCATGGTGGAAGAAATGGAAACATTGGACAAGAATGAGGCTTTGGATCTAGTGGACTTTCCAACATGAATAAATCCCATTGGAAACAAATGGGTGTTTAAGAAGAATTTGAATGCAGAAAACAAAGTGGAGAAATAAAAATCTTGGTTAGTAGAAAACGGTTATTCCTAGGTAGAGGGAATTGAATTTGGTGAAATTATAGAGATTTTATTCAGGAATTAGGTTGGTATATAAAGTTGTAAGGATATATTGTGACATTTAGAGTGCAATATTCCTAGAAAAGAATATAGATTATCATTCAAACACAAAGCATATTGATGTTCAGTATCACTTTGTGAGAGACATGGTTGAAGAAAATAAGATTTTGTTGATGAAGGTGGTCACTTTGA
This sequence comes from Picea abies, assembly GCA_900067695.1. Taxonomy (NCBI): domain Eukaryota; kingdom Viridiplantae; phylum Streptophyta; class Pinopsida; order Pinales; family Pinaceae; genus Picea; species Picea abies. The sequence continues at coordinate 13,399 of CBVK0100228109.1, read as the reverse complement.
AGAATTTTGAAGATTCATGGACAGCGTTTGTGAGCATTAAGAAGTTCTCCTGGTGTAGATAAAAAAATAGACATTGTTGCCATGGATTGTTGGATATGTAATCACGTGACCCCCTGTATGAAAATTAAAGAACAAGTGGGATAGTGTTATATTATTTGCACATTCAAACCTAGTACCTGCATTGGACCAGGTGAACGGGGGAGTCACAGGGCCGTGGATCCCTTGGAAAAAAAAAATGGCAGTTTTTGCGTCTATTTTTGGCAGTTTTTCGGCACATGGTTTTCGTCAATGGTTTTCTAATTTGGGTTAAGGAATTAGGATTTTTTACTAATATGGGTCAATGGATTAGGGGTTTTTTGGTGTCACTCGATCATATATATATTATTATAAACAATGAATATGTACGATGAACAAAGAATTAGGGGTGTGACTCTAAACATGTTGTTGGTTTTCCTAGTTTGAGTTTCCATGGTAAAATATTTGTGTAATGAGTGTGTGTGCCATTGTATACTTTCTATTTTTATTAAGAATCCATTTATAGTAATTAATTGTACTAGGTTAAAATTTACAATCTTTCACAAAAAAAATTACAATTCTTGCCAAACTTCTTTCCTTTTGGATTAACACCTTTTTTAAAGTAGTAGCAAGAGAAGGATAAAAGGGTTTGAGACCCTTGTTTGATTTGTTTTTATGAGGATTTTTCTTCTTAGGATGCTTGGGGCATTTCTTTTATTGTTCCACTAAGGATTTGTTATAAGTTCTTACTAAACTAATATATCTAAGATGAAAGATTTTATCTTAGTCTCAAATTAGAGAATCACATAATGTGTCAAAAGAGGGAATTTTATAAGTAGTACCTTGACTAAGAAAATCCTATATAGTAGAGTTAAGGGTAGATACAAAAATAGAATAATAATTTTCAATGTTAGAAAGAATAGAAAAAAGTATTTGATCATCGTCTTTGTTGATTTCACAATCTAGAATTATGACCCTAAGAATCTTGAACTTTCAAATAAATCCTTCGATGCAATTAAAATTATTAAGATTCAAATAATTGAATTGTTTTTTAGACCAATGGGCTTGAATATGGTTACGTTTATCAAACAAAATTTTAAAATTATACCATTATACATCAAGGGTATCAACCCCTTGAAGGTGAAACTACAAGTCATTGGAAATGGGCATTCTTATGAGTTCATGTGTTGCATCATTTATATTGTCCTATTCCACTTAATTCATTCTATTCATGGGAGTAAATTATGTTCCCCAAGGTAATTTTTTAAATGCCTTTACTTCTTAATAGATCCACCATTTGAGATTTCCAGTAGAAATGATTGGTACTTGTAAGTAAGTTCTCACTTGAACAAGCCCCAATACAATATTGAAGTAAAAAGACTCTAAAAATAGAAATTGACTACTTAGATAGAAATCACTTGAAAAAAATTACACTTTAAAAAAAACATGACACCCAAAACAATGCTCAAATGCATAGACTATTCCTCTTGAAAGTTTGAGAAACAAGGATTTGAGGATGATTTCTATAAAAATTGTTATACAATAAGATGAAAACACTAAAATTTGTATAAATGGATCACACTAGTGCATAGAGCATGAAAAAATAGCTAAAATTAAAAAACAATTGCACTAAAAAAAGACTCTATATGATAAATTAATACTTGTTTCAAAATCATGGTCAAAAATCAAAATTCCAGTGGAGGGGGTTTAGAAAGAAATGATATATGGAAGGATGATTGTAATTTTGATGTGGAAATAACATGGCGAAGTGATGATGTGGCATTGTTGACTATGTGACATCTCAATATGTGTGTGGTGGAGGTGGCACCTTATGGTTGGTTGGTATTCTTGTTAATGTAACTTACACTCTAGTAAAATCCTATATTTGAGTCAATTGGGTTTATCCTAAGTGTTTTGTAATGAGGGGTGTTTTCCCCCCTACCCAGGTTCAATTCCCACAAATGACATGTTGAGATCTTAAATGAGAAAGCTATCGAAAAAGCCTTGGCTTTCTACAAAATCTAGTTCCCGTGTACCATCCTCAAAATGAGGGGAAGTTCCCAATGTTGGAATATTGAGAGGGGGGTGAATAAGTATGAGCACAATAATTACTTTTAATCACAATATAAAACCTCCAATAAATATCACGAGCATCCAATATATCATCAACAACATAATTCAATGCATAAACATCACATAGACACAATACACCATAATTTTATGTGGAAACCCAATGCGGGAGAAAACCATGGAATGCTTTTCTTATTTATCAAAGAGTACATTCATTGGAAGCACTAACTTCCTATTTATCCGACTACAACTAGAAGGAGGCTCCAACCCCCTATTTACAAGTTGCGACCTAAAGGAAGGTCCAACTCCCTAATTTACTGACTTCAGCTGAAAGGAGACTACAACTCCCTTTCCTTGCCCCGTCCAAATTCCCTAAAATATAAATGTAGACAAATATGTGACTACCTCTATCATTGTACATGATAACCTATTATTGTTTTTGTTTATGATACCTTTGTTGTTGCTATTGATTTCAATATCTCATCAATACTACAACCATACTTACCTCATACCAAGATCCACAAGAGATTTCTCCAAATCAAATGATTATGAATCACTAAGACATGCATGTTCTTGATTTCCTCAGAATACACACCCTAACACACACATGAAGACATACCTTCAACCTATAGCTGACCTGAGTTTTAGATCCTTGATATTCAATAATTTTTCCTCCGAGGTATGTGACCCTATACATTGTCTGCCTGCGGATGTTCATGCTTTTCCTCACTGTAACCCTTGGATGTTTGTGCTTTTCCTGCTGAAACTCATGGATTTACTCAAAGAACCTCTTTATGTAACTTCTTCTCCATATGCTCGACTCCTACAAACTTCTTCCTTCACTAGACCTTGCTGACTTCAACTCACTACCTCAGATATGCCAATTCATATTCACAAAATTCCTCTTCATTTCCCTCTTCTCTATGTTTTAATGAGGATCTTATGCAACTGACATGCACATGAAACTTCTTAAATTTTAACTTTTTAACTTCTGTTTACAATTACTTCAACATGCAACTTGTTAACTTCTGTTTACAACGCCTTTACCTTGACATGCAACTTGTTAAATTATGTTTACAGTTAATTTAACGTGCAACTGACATGCATCTTGTTAATTTTTTTTTACAACTCCTTTACCTTTACATGCAACTTGTTAATTTCATGTTCAAGGGTTGACATCAATGAAATCCAATCTTTCAACAATTCAATGACAACCAATTTTTCAACAACTAATCTATCAACAATTAATCTTTCAATAATTAATCTCAATAATTAATCTTTCAATAATTAATATTTCAACAATATCCCCCTTTTGCATTGATGGAAACACTTAGACACAACACTTCTATTGTTCATGTTGGCTCCCCTTGTCTTCATGCCTCTTCTATTCATTTCCATGCCCCTATTTTTTTCTCCCCATTTGACACCAATGGAAAAGGGTGACTTCCTCTTAGGGATTATCCCCTTGTATCTAAGCCTCTTATATCTACTAATGTTTCTCTCTTCATGGTGCTTCTTCATGTAAATGTATGATAAAATCATTCAAAAATCATTTAAGTATTTCAAGACTACTATTGATATCCCCCTATCTTATTGTGCCAACTTCCATGTAGTTCACTTTGGGGCAAAAACTACTCCAAGTTTTTGTCGAAGATACTCAAAAGTCTCCCTCAGAAGAGGTTTGGTGAAGATATTGGCAATCTTCTCTTTTGTACCAACATACTCTACCTTGATGTTCTTCTTTATAAATTGTTTCTGTAGAAAGTGAAACTTGATCGGAATGTGTTTCATCTTGGAATGCATCATTGGATTCTTAGAGATACTTATAGCACTGGTATTATCTCAAAATATTGGAATAGGATCGTCATATTCTACTTGTATGTCCTGCAAAGTTTGCTTCATCCAGAGAACATGTGTACAACATCTTGTTGTTGCAATATGTTGGACACACCGAACACACTTAGAAGGGGGGTGAATCAATGTAAGTCTCTTTTACAACTTATTACAAAAATTTAGTTAGCCATCACCATTCACAACATCATTACTCATTACTTCTATTCACACTTAGTTTCTTGCATGTAAACATATCTAAATGACATATATTAAAAATAAAGAACTATGCACCATCACAATAAAGAACACATAGAACACCATATATATGTATAAGTTTCTTTTGTATTATAGACTACAATCCTTAGGGTTTATCAGCACCAATTGAAATGAGCATTAACTCAAAGAGAGCACCAACTCTCAATGCAATCCCTAACCTGCAGGTCTCAGAACCAACTAAGAAGAGGAATCTAATCCTCAAGTACTATATCCATCCTGTAGACAGAAAGCAGTCTTTCAAACTGTACCAACAGTCTATACCAAGACAAGTGCATCAACTATGAACAAAACAACCTATGACAACAACCTATCACCTCAACCTATCTCATCAATATCATCATCCAAATATGATCTACTCACAAAGATCAATCATCAAATCAACTCTCAACCATATGAAAAATATCACCAAGTTAACCAACAAGATACCTCTAGAAATACAAAATACTCTCCACAAAACAAATACCATAAACCCTTACATAAAACCATGTTCCAAACCTCATTGTTATGTAGCCTCAAGAATATACCATGTCATGACCAAATGTAACCATCCAAACATGAATATAAACGTACCTGTTGTTATCACTCCAGGAAACTCTCCTAGGATGTAATTCAAAGATGCCTGGTAACTTAATCTTTTGGTAACTGTTTTCTCAATAATAAGTGTGGGTTTGGATCAAGTTGGAGGACTGAATCATTTCTCACTCAAAACATGCATGAACACATTTAGATGGACAAGGATTTCAACCACAAACGTTCAGAGAGTTTAAAAATAAAGGGATGTATGGAGAAATAACTATTATATCAGCAGAATCACATATAAAGCATATATGAATGGCCAATTACAATAATCACAGAAATACTTGCAAAGTTAAACTTATGAATGCAGTGATAAGATGACAGTTATCAGGCATAAACAAGCATAACAGCATGAATATAATATCCGGGTGCAAGTACAGAATAGACAAGAAGATGAAATCTGAACAAGTTATGGCAAAAGAATCTTGTATTACTCAATATGAAAATGGGAAGTTGAGTTACATAATATGAAAAAGTCTCCAAAGTCGAACGCTTGGTTCCTATTCTACCTTTAGCTTTATAGCTTTACAATGAAGTTTTGAGATCCTGAAAACATGGATCAAATATGATAAAGATAGTAAATCAAAATTTAGTTGCAAAATATGTGGAATGATCCCCAAAAATGAGGTCAATCCCAGATTTCATGGTCTTCCTCTCTTCTTGATTGATGGTGCAGTGCAGGATAGCCTTCCAAGGCTAAATGATGACTCTCCAAGAGATACAAATTCGAATCTGTTGATGTGAGTAAGTGTCTTGATTTTCTGTCTTTGTCAAAGATACCAAAAACCTTTGAAACACCTCCTCTTTCCATAATCTATCAAAAATAGCTATTGGATTTGTCTTGACAATTCATCAAATGTTCATTCGAAGAGGTTTCAAACCTTTCCAGCTCAAAAAACTTCAATATGTGTAAAAACGTGATCATTCTGGAAATGACAGGCTTTCGGTGGTTAACTTAGAAAGCTCCTGAGTGAATTATCTACTGAAATCCTTGTTTTCAGTGGTTAATGAATAGTCATCCTGTTTTCCTAAACCACTGAAACTTCAGCTTTGAGAAAACTTCAAAATTTGCAAAAATGCTTACCTTGGATCCCTTTTTGATGTTCAAGGTTTCTTGGATGAGGCAGCCCTTGTTCGTGCAGATATGCGAACTTCTACTGGCTGTGTGGAAGGATCTGGTGTGTCTACCATGGTTGTAGCTAAGTTAGCCAAAGTTTCCAATCCATATTGCTCCTGTGTTGGTGATTGAAACTCCTTTAACTTCAACCTCAGAATTCTAAGCTGTCTATACAGCTTCATGTTTTCCCTGATCAATAACTTGTTCCTGTCTTTAATCTTGTCATGCTTCTCTTTGAGGGTTTGGTTTATTTTGAAAAGCTCTGCATTTCTTTCGGTCAGGTCTGTATTAGCTTTTTTAATCACCCTTTCCAGGACTTCCATTTCATAAACCTGTTGCAAGAGTTTGTTGATTTTCTGTGATCTAGCTGTTTTAGGCTTACTTGAAGAGGCTTCTGCCACTGGTGGATTGTGTGCCTCTGGAGGAGTTGGTGAAGGTAAATTGGAACAATAGTCTGCACCTTGTTCAGTCTATACATTACCTTGTGTCTCTGCCAATTCTTGTTCTAGTTCTAAATCACTGTAAGATAGGTTTATAGGGTTATTTCCTGTAGCAGGGTCCTTGGACTGCTCACCTTCAAACTGCAATTTTCTTTTGATTCTTTTCTTCTTGACGGAGGATAATTCTATGGGATCTCTTAGTGGTGAGATACCTTTCCTTTTCCTATGACTGCTTTTGGGAGTAATAGTCTTATTAGTGGCAGCCTTTTTACCCTTCTCCTATTGTTGACAATCAGTCTAGAATTCATTCCAGAAGAGGAAATAGTTCCAATCTATCTCCCTTTTCTTCAATGACTCCTTCACAATAAGAGTAATGAGTCCTTGGTAAGATAATTTGCTTTCCACCTTAGTGGGCTTGGCCTTGACCTGTTTAGACATTTTCATGAGGGCTTTGTGCAAGAAAAATAGTAGATTAATTGGGTCTCTGCCTGTAAAATGGTTTAAAAGTTTAAAGTGATAGAACATCACTCTATTGTATCGCCCCTCACATGTTATGTAAACAAATATTTCTTTCAACAGGGACTGCCACTTTGGTTCCAAGTAAGACATTGGAATATCCTTCTTCCAGATCAAATCTTTATGTACAGGCAGCAAGTATGACCTGAATTCGATGTTTGAAGGTATGGTAGACTTGAACCAATAGTCTCCTGATCTAGGTAAACCTGTATACTCAGCAATGGCAGCTTCATCAATGATAAACTCCTCCTTTCCTATTTTAGCAGACCTCCCATCATAGGAAATGGCAAAAGACTCGGCCACTTGTTGATGAAAGTTGGTTAATTTTTCACAATATGAAAATACCCTGGCCTGTTTGAAGAATTCAGCCACCTCCAGGTGAGCTTCTAGGTACCAAACCCCATCCACCTCAGACCTCAAAACTGGCCCTACTTTCAGAATTGGTCAATGTTGAATGTACCTACGATTATGGGAAATTGAGCATCCAGGGAGACAAAGATTCTAGAATTTAGGAACACAGAGAGTATAACTCATGGAAGAGTCGATGTGACAGGCTGACACAAAATTCATATCACCGAGCTCAAACACTAACCAAGTTTTGGGCGAAAAATTGACTGAGAGCATGCCAAAATTTTAGATTTTCGGTGGTATATTCATTTAAATTTGAAACCAGATGGGTTTTGAACTTGCCTGATAAATCAACCTGGCTTAATTGACTTGAGAGAAATCGTTGGACTCTAATGGCACTTTGAAAATCACTAGGGAAAACGGGATTAGGATCTCTGGAAACACGTTTAATTGATGAAATCGCGAACTCACGATTATCTCAGTAATTTCTGGAATTCAAATTGATAATGAATGAGGATTTAATGAGGGATTAACGGGATCATGATAGATTCTGTACTTGCAACTGGAAATGGAGGGAGGCTTCGTGACAACATGCATGAATTTCAGTATCACCACCGTGTCTAGATTTTGAAAAGACAAATGCATTTGAAAGGACAACAGGAGCTTCAAAATTTCGGACAGACACCATTAGAACGTGCATACCTTCCAACTCGACAAGCTTTTGATGGTTACGTTTTCATCATTGCACCAACTTGACAGCTGGCTCGTGTGAAAGCACGGGATTTCCATTTTTACCATTGAAATGCTTTCGGTGGTTAACCGCATTCTTGCTTTGACCTCTTAACTGCTGAGAACAAAGGCTTTCGGTGGTTAATGAGTGCATTTCAGGCTCGCCTAAACCACCAAAACCTGAGATTCTGACTTTTTCTTGACCAAAACAAATCCAAAATTTCTTTTGAGCTTATTTACAGAATACAGACTCTCTAACCTACTTACAAAAATTTAGGAATAAAATTTAGACCACAACCTATCACCTCAAAAGAAAAATTTCCACCAATTTATTTGAGGAGATAGCACCTGTAACTCTATAACATACCTGGTGTATGTGACCATAGACCTGCAAACCTTCCTTAAATTCAACAACAAGAGACTATCATTTTCAACAAAGTTTACTTCAGTCTCACATGACTAATTTTGGATTAGTCAAAAACCTAAATTGCAACAAGAAAAAATATGTACCTGTAATGCATAAAGGTATGAAAATTATAGAAAATATTCTTTAGTGTCTTCTCTACAAAACCTCTAGGTTTCACTACTTGGATCCTCCCATAAAATGAGTTATAGCAAAAATGGTAGTCCTTGTTGAATTCTGGCTTATTCTAGAGAGTGAACTTGTAGAGCATTCCACACATGGAATATTTGTTGTATGGATATGAAAATGGTAAAAAACATACTATAGATTGTAATCTAACCAATGCATTTGTTCTCACTGAATTTGGATCTATTATGAAGAAGTTATGACGTTTTTACCTGGAACACTTGTTTTAGACTAGTTTTAGGACTAGACACAAACCCTATCTTCCACAAAGTGTAACTCCCAAACTAGAAAGACCCACAAGATGAAATTTGTATTACCATTACTTGGATATTTTTTCTCAATATCCTCCATATTTAACTATCAGAATCATTCTAGAAAACAATTTATTGTGAAAATGGTGAGATAAACTGTAAATAACATACCTTAGAAAGCATCATTAAAAAATTTATCCCTTGAATTTTTTACCTTCTTTACTTCACCTTCCCTCTGAAATTCTCCTTAGAGCAACTTTGGTTATCTCAATCACTTGTATATATTCAATATGCTCAAATGGTGCTTATGGGAGACCCTTTCTCTTTTATTTACACTCTCCAAGTAGCTTCCTCTAGAAGTATCAAATTTGTTCCACTTAACCACTTTGTCCACTTAGCAACTTTGTCCACTTAACCACTTTTTCCACTTAGCCACTTTGTCCAATTAACCACTTTTCCACTTAACCAACTTTGTACACAAATAGTAACCTCTCCACTTCTAGTTGCAACTAATTTATTTTTAATTATTTTCTTGTTGCAACCACTTAACCCATGACTAAACACTTTGATTGGTCAACTTATTCTATGAGCTTCTAGAATAATTTGACTTATTTTACCTTCTAGGGGCTTCTATATAACTCATGAGGGTTCTCCAACTTCACATGGCCATAAATATCTAACCATGAGGATTTATGTGGCGTTCCACATATCACCAGAAACATCATGACATATACTATCCATATGGAATATTTCTCCTGCAAATTCACTAACCTTCATTACATTATTCCTCAATCAAAATTTGGTTCCCTAACCACACTATTGGGCTACTCAACCACCTAACCATTTGGACTTCACAAAGTGTCTTCCCATGAGGGATTTCACCATAAGGGGTCCACTTTGAGAACTTTATCCAAGAGCATCTTCCCATGAGAGCTTTCACCATAAAGGGACCACTTTGGAGTTTATCCATTTGGTTCTTTCTATCAACCATGACATGACATCAATTATACAACTCCCTTTAATATCAACATATCATTATGACACCACTTGACATCAACCCTTTGAAAACAATTACATCAATGACCATATAACCAATAATTAATATATCAATGATACAAACACATCACTATGACAATAATTGACATAAACCCTTTGACATCAATCCTTTAACATCAATGAAAACATAATACAACAATATCCCTGTTTAGCATTGATGGAAACACCCACATTGATGTCAACACCAATCATTGATGGCAACACTTGGACATGGCAATTATCGTTCTCCCTCTATGATCATCGCTCCTCATCAATGTTCATCTTGCCACGTCAATTTGACTATCTGTCCCCATTTTACATCAATGGAAAAGGTTATTTCTCTCCCTGGGGTTTCTCCCCCTGCTTGAACTCTCCTTGGGGTTGTTCCCCCTATCTGGATGCCTTTGAGCTTCCTCTGAATAATCTCTCCCCCTTTGTACAAGGGATATCACTTCTATGCTATGTTGATCGCATGGCTTCCAGTCATCTCTCCTCCTAGAATAATGCTACTACAACCAATCATGGGAAGAATAATAACTCTCCCTATGGGTATGTCTCCCCCTATCTTCTTTGCAAGAAGAAAAATATGTTACCACTACAATTTGCTTCTACTACAAGTTCTACTACTCAACCAGAACATAGATCAACTGCTAAAGAATAATATTCTCTTCCTATGACGATCCTTGGACCTGTTCGTGCATCAAACTTGTCCCATACCATACATCATGAATCAAATGATATGTCAACAATGAATAGAGAATCATGAACAAAACATCAACCATGTACATCATGTGCCATATTGTGTTCCAACCATGCACAACACCCATGTACATCAATACCATACAATATACCATAAGATATCATCAATGGAGTGTATCAACCATATGCCAAGAACATGTACCAACTATGTACCAACCATATCCATCTACCAACATGAAAAATGTATCTCAACCATAAATATATCAACCAAGAATCATAACAAGTGTCTCAACTATATCATCCCATACATCATGTACCAAAGCAAGTGCATCAACCATTCACCAAACTTCAAAAAGATGAACCACAATCAAGATGTGTTCCCTTACATGTATGCCATATCAACCATAAATCATGTGTCAATCATACTACTGGAAAGTACCTCAACCAATGTACCAAGTATGTACCAATCATGCATCAACTATATATCAAGATGTGACTCATCAATGATGTACAACATAGCCACCTCATTAACTCATCAACTATATGTACCAATATGTAGATCAACCACATGACAAATGCATGCACCAAGACATTCAACAAATATATCTCTAACAATATATCATAAGATATATCAATGGAGCTCACATATGTACCAACCATGTACCATGGCATATCTTCCTAAAAAACCATTCACTACAACAAGTACTAAGTAGTCAATAGTACCTCTAAATATGTACGAAAAGTGTGCCTCAATAGATCAATGATATATCTCTAGCTAGCATCACATCATCATGATATATCTCATAGACAAGGTTCCATAACAGCACTGAGAATATAACCAACAATATACCTTATCACAAATGCATCAATCCACACACTAAAGTTTGTACCATGCATCCAAGATAGATAAGATTCAACACTCAACCATATGTCATCACCATACATACATCAAACACACATGAAAGCATATAATCATGAAAACCTGCAACAAACCATGTTAGATCTTGCAAAACAAAGTTATGCCATCAAACCATGTTGCAACTCATATGTACACTCCTTTTCCTGAGGTTTTTTCCACAGGTATGTGACCTATTCCACAAACATCTCGTGTATGTACATGGCCTTTATATAGGTCACCTCATGTATGTACGTGAATTCTCTCATAGGAGCCCACGTATGATTTAGAAAGAGTGAATATTTTTTGATTCTTTAATCCTGCATTCATGTCTGATTGTTTAGTCTTATTTATCCACTTCTCAGAGTGTCTTGATTTATCTATGCTTGTACTCTGAGCTTCCATCCTTTCAACATCATCTTCCTTCCAAGTTACATGTCCTCTTCTTGCCATACTATATGAAGCACTCCTCATTGATTGTCTCCTTGAATTCCAATAATCCTAAGCTTTGTGGCCAAAACCATTGTAGCTGTAACATCTCATGGTGTGACAATGAGAAGAAATGTGTCCCACTTGATTACATCTCCAAAATATTAGGATGTTACGGTGTATTCCAACATCTCTCCTTCCATAATGTCTACAATAAAAATCTTTGTGACCATATTCATTACATGAGAAGCAGTGACCATGAAAACAATTTGCATACATTTGCTTTGGTGTCCACCTTGAAGGTGTCTCTCTTCTGAATTTGCTTTGGGGTGTAAATATGGCTTCTTGATGTCTCCTTTTCTTTGTTCTTCTAAAGGTTTCCTTGCTTTGTGTTGGTTCTTGAATTGCATCTTTTCTTCCACTTTTTTAGAATGAAGGATTTACCTCATTCTTCTTAGAAGTGCTAGCTTCAAAGTGATCAACTTCTTTGTTGTATCCAAGACATGATTTATCATTTGGACATCTTTGGCTATCTAGGATTTCATACACGATTGTTGAACTGTTCATGAAATTGATGTGAGTTTTTGGCTTCTCTATTGTCTTTATGAGATCAACAACTTCAACTTCCAACTTATGGAACGACTCTTCCTTTTCATATACTTGATTCTTAAATAGTTCCTCTATCCTTTTGGATTCTTCAATTTGGGTCTTTATATTGACATTGACTTCAAGGATTTTTCTAAGCTCATCATCTACCTTCTTCTTTTCGTCTACTTGATTAATTATTTCATTATGTATTCTCTTGATCTCTTCTTCTTTTTCTTCTAATTGGGTCCCTTTCTTAGTTTCACTTTCTTCTTATTTCTTGAGCATTTTTTTAGTGTCATGTTAATCCTTTGGTAATTTTGTAGGGTTTCCTTGATGTAATCTTCAAGATCCTTAAAATCATAATGATCATGTTCTTTTTTTTTTGAATAGTAAAAAAATTTATCTTCATGCTTCAACAACAACTCTTCCTCTTTATCTATAATATAACTATCAACTGATTCTACACAGACTACTTCTAGATATTTTTCTTCATTTGTAGGAAAACATTAAACATCATCACACTTAGAATTATTGCAAGTATAGGATTTTGGAGAGTCTTTACCTTCATTGTCCTTGATGGAATTTCCTTCGGTGTCTTTTTTTTTTTTCTTCATATACCTTCTCTAGCTTTAGCCATAGGTCCTTGGTGGAGGAATGTGATCCTATGCTTTCTTTGAAAGAATCTGAGAGTCCATTTAAAATGGTCTTGAGTGATACTGCATTGTTATTATTTTCTTCCTTTTGGTTTTCCCCTTTTGACTAATTCTTTGACGAAACTAATCCACCAAGAAATGTGTTCCAAACACCTACTCCTTTTTACTTCAAGTACCCTTTCATATTTATTCTCCATGATGAATAATTTGTCTCATCAAATAATGGAAATTCATCTACATGTTCATCCATTTGTATGTCCACAAATATCCTTCAATCTTGTAAGGATTATAGTGAAGGCTTTCTTTGATACCAATTGTTGGACACACCAACTACACTTAG
>CBVK0100228108.1:0-25892 GCA_900067695.1 Picea abies | reverse complement strand
TGGCTTGGGATCATTACATTCCCTAAGCTCTAACTATTGAATTTGCTAGTTAACAAGAAATAGATAACATATCATTTAAATTTCGCTCCCTCTTGTCATCGCCCTAGATCCACTCCTATGCTCCTATGATATTGAATATACAAGGGAACACAAACCAACCAAAGTGAAAGCAATATAGCATACTCAACAAGAACGTATGTATATGATCAAGGAATCATACAATAAAACAAGAATAGTTTTATGGGAAAGAAACTGGAGATTACAACCAAAAGCCTTGATGTCATAAGGTCCCCTCTCGATGTCCCTTTTCTCCAACACACACACTTGCTCCAATATTGAATGAAGAAGATCCACAATGACTTGATGAACTGAAATGAAGCCCTCAAGAATGACCCAATGTAGAATTCTCCATACAATTCTTGGCCTATTCAACCTTAATTAACCTTATCCTTTTCAATGATAGATCCATCTTTATATAATGTGAAGGAGATATGGTTGAAGAGATTAGGATGATCCCACCAAATTAGAGAAGCGATTAAGATCCAAACCATTTGGAGGCCACCTCATCTTCCATAGGATCCCCTTCTAGAACTTTTGTGAAACTTGACCTTTTCTTATCTTTTTGACATCGTCGCACCCTAGGTATTGTGCAGCCTGCGGAGACGTCGCAGCCTAGCTTTAGAGCAGGGGGAGATGATAATGCATCATTTCACCCTATATATAGTGCAGCCTACGATGACCTTCCTTAATATGGTTTTTGAGAAGAGAAGGACAATCACTTTTCTCATGGAGAAAGGTTATTTTTTGGGAACATGAACACATGTTGTCAATGGATCATTGGGGTGACCAAAATAATGTGTAACAGAATTCCCCCCAAAGTATGAAGTTGGAACTTGTGACAGCTGAAATACTTTGTAGAATGTGTGTGTCAGAAACAAAGAGTGCACCTATCGGGAACCTGCAAACAGTCAAGCATCATCATAATAATATATCATTATCTAAGGTAGGCATTCCCATACTAAGATTACAAAATTTCAAGTGATTCATGGCCACTAAACATACATTGTAGATCCATGTCATTATGAATCGTCATAGCCACCCAGGAATACACTGTGGATCTATGCTTGAAAAATGATTCAAATTCGGACATAGCCACGAGAAATACACAGTGGATCTATGTGTCAATACAAATCATAAATACTCCATCGCAACCTAGACCAGAATGATGAGATCCAGGGTTTTCATGTCCATCATCCCTAAGTACGAATCTAACCATGTGATCACAGGTGTTGAATTCGAACATGGTAGAAACCACTTGATTATCGGTCATTAATGAAAACCATTAACAAGTGCAAGGGAAATCACCATTGATGTCAATGACTCCCAAGGTACCCCAGTACAACACAATGAATGTCAATAAATGAGTTGAAGTCGAACACTCGATGGAATATTCCAATCAGGGGCCAATGATGTAAACCCACTATCGAAAGTGAAGAAACCTGCCATTGAGGCATGCAGGCTCTAAGGCATTGAATGATTTCTAGGTCTTCTTCCTGGATAATGAGTTGAAGTTGAAAAGAAAAGACTCGTCATAGGATGGCCTTGAAGTATCCCCCATCAATGACATGAAATATGTAACAAATTTGAAGTAGATCAATGTATGAAGTGATTTGAAACTGACTCAGGGAAGGCCGACATGGTAGAATATTTATAACTACAGATGGTTGACTCGATAGAAGGCTTATTTAGGTTGGACTTCTCTTGAACATATGAACGACACGACAATGGTCTTGGCAGCATTGACTCAATGAGGACCCAACTTATGGACATGTGGATGGTCAAATGAGAGACAAATGGATTTTCCAACCCAGATAGAATAATGAAGGGGGTGTCATGTTCAAGAGTGACTATTACTGCCACTAACACGGATACAGAGACATATTTCTTTGCCAATTTTCCCCCACCATTTCTGATGACTACCTCTTTATTTTTATGCAAGCTTGAAGAGGATAACATATGCTTGTTGATGTAAGTTCATCTTTCAGATGAGTCCCTCGGAGTATGTTTAACGAACCCTAAGAAGGAGTGGTTTGGTCTCATATGGATCCTTCAATGTTTTTTTAACGAGTCCAAAGAAAGGAAACTCGAGGCTTTTTCATGTTTAGAGAGTCTGAAAAACACTTAAAGAGAACTCCACAAGGTCCTTTTTAGTAAGTTAATATGACAAGACTAAAAAAGTGATAACCTACCGCTCATCAGATCTCTTTTTCAAATACTTTTACGAGCGTGAAAAGAACAAGGTCGCTCGACAATATTTTCATGTTTAGAGAGTTTGAAAAGAGCTTAAAGGGAACTCTAGGGGGTTCCTTTTTCGTATAACCTTTACGAGTCTGAAAAAGTGATAAAATTATACTCGGTTACATTCTCATTGATTTACGAGCACGAGAAAGAACAAAGACTAAGCTTGGAGTTTTTCCTGAAAAACTCTAAAAGGATCTGTACATGCGACAAATGTATAAAAACAAACCAAAAAACGGATCATTGTTTAAATGTTTCACTCCTAGTTGTTTTATCTGCAAAAAATTAACCACTTGTACAATTGTTAGGACTTTAGGGTTTGGATGAAATATAAAAAATAATATTAAATACAAATGAAAAAGTGAAAAAAGCAATAAAAATGGGTAAAAACCTCATTTCACTATTCCATTTGTCATTTCACCCAAACCTTGCTCTAAACCCCCTTTTTACCTCGATTTTCAACTGTGGATTGCAGAAGGCACGACTAGTCGTTTAACAAATTGTCTCCACAGAACAGGTAATCTTCATTTTCTCAATCTTTCCATGCATTAAAATTCATTTTTCATTGGTTAAAAATAGTCTTTTGAGTTAATTTATTTAGGGCACCTATGTCGGGAAGTCGTCACGGGTGCCCTATATCGGGCCCTACAACGATCTAGGATCATCGCAGGCAGCCTTGTAGCTAGCCTGCGATGACTCTACACTGTGTAGATGCTCTATCCTACGACGTGCGCAGCCCCAAAAGTTTTAAAGATGAAAATGCCAATAAAAAATCTCCAAGGAAGAAGATAATGATGCTAATCTCTCTTTATGGTTCCATTGCAGGTTTTCCATGGTCAAAAATGTTGGAATGGCGAGAGAGAGAGCACGAGGAGGAAAACTACTTTGTCGAGAATGATCCAGGAATGGTAATGGCCCTCTAGCAATGTGGGTTGCTGAAATTCTTTAAGATCCAGGGTGTGAGGGCCCATCTAAGATTACTCGAGTACCTAGTTCACATGTGGGATGTGAACGAGCAGGTGTTTCATGTGGGTGCTCACATTATTACGATAGATATGGAGGATATCTATTTCTTAACAAGAACTTCTCGTCATGGGTCCCGAGTTACACTTACAGGCAGCAGAGGTGGTGGTGCACCTATGAACCACTATATCAGTGAACAAGGTGTGCGAGGTACTTAGAATCATAGCGGGAAATTAACTATTAGAGATGTATGTGAATTGCCTCTACGGATCATCCTATATACCATCACATGCATGGCAGGGAGTGCAGCTCCCCATATGGCTCTTCAAAGCTATTTCCAGTATGCACTAGAGTGTATGGAGTCGGATGTCTTCAACTGGTGTGAAGGGGTTCTCAAAAGTATGAAAAAATAACTGACCAAGTGCAGGAGTGGTGAACTGAAATAGTTTGGATAAGGTTCTATTTTGGTGTCCTTCTTCCTAGAGAGGGTCTCAGTTTTGTGCTTGCAGATAGAGTGGGGTATACCTACCCCACAGGATCCGAGAATGAAGAGGTGGTTCAACCTCATGGCACGGCATGCAATCGGTCCCATCGTTAGATATAATGATGTTTTCTTTGACTGGTTGAGAACTCAGATGCTCATGGTTGACAACTATGCATATTTCGGGCTAGACTTCCATGGAGATCCAGATCTAGCTCTTCCAGAAGGTTCCCAGTGGGGGGACATAGGTAAGAAGGACATTTTTATTTATATCATGTTTTTGTTATTTTTAACGATATAAAATGTTTTTATGTTGTTTTAACCGATGACTAATCAAATGCTCTTCGATGATGCAGATGTGGGACCTTATCGTCCTCCAGGTGCATCCCCTATCTAGAGGCGATGGGAGATAGGTGTCGTAGCAGGAGTAGCTGCTACCGACTAAGAGACCATAGAACAAAATCTGAAGGGGCTTACCACGAACATCCCAGATGCCTCTATAGATGACATTCTGAGGCATTATCAGCGCCACACAGTGGGTGTGTCCGCTTCCATCGGTTGACTGCTCCATAGAGTAGCACAGGCAGTCGCATGTTATAGCGAGTAACATCCTTGATTCTCTATTGTATATGAAGCCATGTGCTTCACATTTTTTATATTTTGGTCTTCGGACAAAAACACTTTTTGTAAAATTTTATCGATATATATATATATATATATATGAGGCTTCTACTAGCTTACTTGTTGTATATACAAAGTGTGATTGGATTTTATAAATGTCTCAAATGTATGTCTAACACATAATTAGCCAAAGCATCTATTAATGAATTTAGACATCTAGGAATGTGTTGATATTCAATGTAATCAAAATGACATTCCAAGAGGCTAATTCGTAAATATAACCTTAACAATGTAGGACTTCAGATGGAGTAAACATTACTCAACTATAGGACTACTAACTGCGAATCGAGTCATACAATAAGATGATGAATCCCAAGTGAAATAGCGTCGGTCAATAATTCGATGACTGCACTGTATTCCACAATATTGTTAGTTGCACGACCAAGGCAAACACCATGTAGACTAATCAATTCATCTATAGGTGCATAGATTTCACAAGCAGCAGAAGCTAAGTTTTGAGTATTGCGACTAGCGCCATCAGCAAAGCAAAGGTAAGGTAGTGAAGAAACCGACATCTGGAAACCAAGCACAACGCAAGGTAAGCAGCTAAAGGTTGAAACCAAACAACAAAAAATCACACAAGAGTATGATACACTAAAATACAAGCACTCATGCAAAAATGACATAAGAATAGTACTTCTTCAAGTAAAGCCCATTTTTGGGTTCACTTAAAGGAACTCCATCATAATCCACTAGCTCATAAGCTCCCTTCTCCAACACTCATTTGACAATATAAGGAACCCGCCACATGGGCTTGAATTTACCGCCCCCTAGCAAATCACAATCTTGCTCATAAAGAATAACTAGATCACCTTCAGAAAAAACATGTGGCTTGACATGCTTGTCATATTGGTCTTTAACACATTTCTTTTGAGTTTCAATAACTAAGGTGGCATCACGATGGGTTTCATCTAGTTGCATCAAATACAAAAGACGCTCCTCTTCAGCAGAGGTGTTAGGGAGAAGTTCAACGACTAGTTTCAAAGACGGTATCTCACATTCAAACAAAAAAATAGCTTTGATACCATAAACTAACTAGAAAGGTGTAAACCCTATGGCAGACTTCATGGATGTCTGATAGCCCCATAATGATGAGAACAACATTGTGTGCCAACTTGTCTTATGAATTCCTATCATCCGTCGAAGCATAGTAATAAGGAATTTGTTAATCGCTTCAACCTATCCATTGGCCTATGGATAATAGGGGGTTAAGTTTTCATGGTGAAGATCCAACTTTTCAGTAAGCTCGGACATCATAAAATTACGAAAAATGTTTACCAAACCTAGTAATGATATGATTGAATATGAACAATGTTGCAGTTTTCCCGGTGTTATCAAATGTAGGCATCACCTTGGCACATTTAGTGAAATAATCCACAGCTACAATGATGTATCCATGCCCCCCAACCAAGAGAGGGTTACATGTCATGAATTCAATGCCTCATTTCGATAATGGACCAACAAAAACTACAGGGTGTAAAGGAGTGGGATGAGATCTTATCTTGTTATTATAAGTTTGGCAAGCATGGAATTTCTGGATGGCAGTAATGCAATCCTTAAACAATGAAGGCCAAAAATAACCAACTTGTAAGATATTTTGGGCATATTTACGTGGATGGACTAGGCGAAGTCTCTGCCAAATAGGGTTAGCATCCGGGTATGTCTTAATCTCATGTACAATGATATCAGGATCAATACCTTGAATTTCTTCATAACTCTAGACGAAAACGTCACAGAATTCTTGGAAAAGGGCTTTATAAGTGTGGACCTCATCATTAGAACATGAGGCCCTAATATGAACATTCTCCATGACTCCAGGTTGAATCGATATGTCTAGAGGGACGTTAGGTGAAATGTTACTCAAGTTCCCTTCATACAAAACATCGTGTGTTGACTCATGAACGGAAGAAATAACAACAACGGTCGACAGAGTTGAAATCTGTTGGTATCTGTCTATGGTATCACGTTCTAGGAAGAGAATGGAGTGATGATGACCATCGTCCCATGCAGTATCTTCCATAGACATGACCGACATGATCATCTCATCAATAGGAAAGATCACGTGGAACGGATCAGAAGATGAATCATAGAGAGAAAGAGGAGAGGGAGTTGTCGATTGAATAGCTTGATAAGGAATTCAACCGGACTTAAAGGAATTTTGTCGTCGTAAAGAAGGTAGTCACTAGAGCTAGGTACTACCCATGGGTCATATGACTCATAGGTTTCACGAACAGTGGTGGAGATCATGTTAATAGAGGCAACAAAAGGAGGGGGAATATCGGGTGGTGGGATTGGAAATGTACCCATAAAGGTTGAATCTTTCAAAAGACCCATGCCCACATTCTTGTAACCAGGAGGTGTCTTCAAGATAAAGGGTATGTTTCTAGTACGAGCATCAGAATTAAAGAAGGCCAGTTTGTCGACAGTAACGACCTTTCCTTGGTGCGGGAAACGTAACACACGGAAAAGGGTAGACACAAATGCACGCATGGAGTCAATCCAACTACGACCAAGTAAGAGGTTATAATCAAGAGGTGCATCGAAGACCTCAACCTTGACATTGATCGATTTACCTTCCAATGTAATAGGCAACGAAGGAAGAACACTTTAGGGTTTAAAACATGTACCATTGAATACCTTAAGTGTATTGTGTGATTCGGTGATGGTAGGAGAGACAATAGTTTTCCAACAAGTAACATACATAACGCAAGTCGAGGCTCCTTCATCAATAACGATTCTACAAATATTATTGTTTTCAACAACAACTTGGATCTAAAATGCTAATTGAGGAGGAATCCTTGGAACTGATCTTCCAAGTCAAATATCATCAAATTAGTATGTGTAGGATCAATTCCACCAATGGCCTTTAATAGTGTCTTTCGTTGAGTAGGACAGCTTTGAAGGACTTCGAGAGCTGACATCGCAGAGGGTGCTTATGCAAGGTCTTCTACAATACTATAGTTTTGTGCAGAACGTGAGTGAGGATTGAACGTATACTTTTGAACAACGCCCTTGGGAGGAGGGCGAATAATTGTATCGAGACCTAGTCTTTCGAGATGAAGAGGACCATTTGGAGGTGAAGTTGGGGGAGGAGGTTGAACCAATGAAGGTGGTATATCATCAACTTTCTCTTTTGACGAAGAATAATATGTGGCTCAAGTTGCGAATGCAACTTTGTTCTTTTTAGAGTCACCGGTACACATAAGAACATAAGATGAGGTAGAAGGAGAACCTTGGTCATGAATGACTAGTTGGGCCTACTGCTGAGAAGGGAAAGGTTGTGACAAAATAGCAGGTGTAGGAGGTTTTCCGCTCCCTTGGAGGAACTTAGTAACCTCAGCACGTCTCGGACAATCTTTTGTGTAATAATCGCCACAACAAATAAGACAAGGGTAATGAGGTTTACATTTATATTTCTCATTAGAGGTCTATGTTTTGGCTTTGTCATATTGTTGATTTTTATTTTTGTCCTCCTTATTCTTACCCTTCCCTTTCTTCTTTTTTTTGTTTTTTCCGGTAGGTGTGGATTGAACAGAATTAACTTCAACAGTCTTATCAGAGGAAGGAGTAGGAGTAGGAGTATTTTGTACATTATAATTATTAGATTTATGATTGGTGTGATCGGCATGCCCAAACTAGGTTTTAGCATGAAAGGTGCCAATCACACCATCAACAACATGAGAAGTTGCCAAAGGTGTTGGGGTAAGATTTGTGGAAGGACGAGGAGCATCATGGATCAAATTGTAAAGTGTTCTCATTTGTGAATAAACGAGATCTAGATATTGAGCATGACTAATCACCTGCTCTTCAGTTACAACACCACCCATGGAGACATTATGAGAAATAGGTCCAATGAGTGATTTGGTAAACCACTCAGCCAATAGTTGATCAGGAAGAGGAACTTTGATCAAGCGTCTTCTCTGTCTCCACTCATGAATGTGATCAGAAATATGAGTGGATGAGGATTGTTTAAAAGAACTCAAAATTTCAGTTCTTGTCTCGTATCAAATTGGAAACTGGTAATTTGTCAAAAATGCCATGGCGAGGGTATTAAAGTCATTAAATAATCCTCACGGTAACTCGATGTACCATTTTGTCTCCAAACCCGTGAGAGTTCATTGGAAAAGTCGTAATATTATGGATTCATCCATCAAGGAGTTGGATGAACACCACAAATGAAAAGTCATAACATGAATATTTTGATCTTCTCCTACTCGACCATCAAATTTAGGAATGTCGAACAGTAACTTGAGCGGTATGATGGGCCAATAAGGAGAATGTAAGATAGGATCATTCAAAATCCTAGACAAATCAGTAAATCCAAAGAGGTTAGAAAAGGAAATTGTCGATTCACTTCAGGAAACTGGTAATTATGAGGGGCAAGTCTTGTAGATATACCAGTAGGACCATAAGCGCTATGTAAGTAATTAGACAGTCCTGACAAATTCGGTTGTGAAGGATTTTGAGGAAAATATCCAACAGGGTTAGGTTGATTAGGTATGTTCCCTTCGAAAGGAACATCAGATTCAAATTTTTGACCCCAAGTGGGATTCAAATAACTTGGATATGGTTGACCGAGGTTAGGGGGTACAAAATAATTGACTTTATCATGTTTCCCTCGAGAGGGTTGTATATTTCCTTGCAAAGGAAGATTCCAAGGTTGAGATTGTAACACAGGTATGTTTTGTCCAAAAATTAGGTTATGAACTCCAAGTTGAGGTTGCCCCCCAATTTGAGGTTGTCCCCCAATCTAAGGTTTTCCCCCATATTGAGGTTTTCCCCCAGCTTGAGGTTGACCTCCAACAGGAATCTGGAAACCAAAATTGATAGAATGACTAGTACCTCCAACTGGATTGGAGCCACTAGGGTCGAGATGATGAAATCCTCCTAACAAAGGTGGAGGAGGAACGTAAGGCCCTCCAAAGAGAATTGGGTAGGTGAAGGAACAAACTAACTTGCAGCGTTATACCCAGGAGGAACAAAAAGTCCAAACCCACCGAATGGATTCTGAGTAGGGATAGCAACGGAAGTATTCAAATATTTATACCCAAGGGGAAGTGACGGATTTGGTCTAGGTGGAAGTGGTGTTCCAATTGCAGCTTGGGTGATAACCACATTTCCAGTAGAAACTATGGTATATTGTGGGACCATAATAGAATGGGCCATATGGAGAGGAAGAATCGAGTGAGAACCAACCAACAATCGGGATATCATTCGAGTTTTGCAATATGGAGTTGTGTGCTCACCCATCTTTGATGATTATTCTAATGAAGAGCAGCAGAGCCCCACATCACAGTTTGTTGAACCAGAGGAGCATCAGAAGAGGCAATGTATCTCCTGTTTAGAGCATGTTAGTAAGAAACCATTTTCGGAGAGCAGTCAACCTGCATCAACCTCTCACCCACCTACGCTTGCCAAAGACATCCAACAATGTGTGAGCAGTTGTTTATCAGAGAAGGTTGTCTGTTACCAATTTTCTAGAGTTTTTTACTTGGCCTACGAGCCTGTCAAGGAATACATGGAGTTGTATTTCCTTCATGTTTTGAATCTGCCCAACTTTATCCTGACCTCAGCATTAGGAGGAAAGTTGAAGGATGTAATCATTCTGCTGTTACGGTTGCATTATTTGTCATCAATAATCGACAGAGTGAAGGAGCTTCCAGTTCAGAAGTTGCTTGAATGGCTATGGTGGAAGTTTTCTTTCACCTAGCACTGCGTAAAAGTCAATTAGTTTAGGATTGTACATAAATAAGATCCTTGGAGCATGTGTGTCTATTTTATTTTTTAACTTATCGACTTGTATTCCTCAGTAGGGTGTTTTGAGCTTGACTCCATAGCCCAACAGAAGCCGACTAGAACTGCAAAAGGAGATCTTAGATCCTCACAAGGAGGACTATATCCCCCATGGAGCCTAATGTTATCACATATTCTTACAAGGGTATGTTTTTCCTTTGAATTTGGCCATTGGGTGACCAGATGTGAAAGAAGGGGTTTAAAAAACCCACAAATGTGTTTTTTCCAAGGCCGTTTGTCGCATTCCTTGTAGGTTGGACATATCGGCAATCCACGAAAATCGAGACTCCAAAAAGTGGATAAAACTATTCGTCAAAGTCTTGAAATGTCAATTCCCGATGTGTCAATTGTCGACATGCCAAAGTCCTGAAGTCCGAGATTCGTGGGAGCCATTCGATCCAGTGGGGACAGGTGGCAGTTGATTAAATGATTTTGCAGAATCGGGTTTCGGGGGTTTTGAAGTGAGCCACGAGCAATTTTCATGAGTCGCAAGATTGTGAAATACATTTGGGTTTTTCAAACTAGTGGAGCACATGGCGCCTAATCGGCGATTTCACAGTTTCATGGATCGGGAAATCTGAAGTCAAGAGTATGGAAGCTCTTGATAAGCGAACTCCTGAATCTCCTTGGGAAGTTTGGGCCCATGGTCATAGCCCCTGGTATTATGGTGAAAGGGTACGAGAAAGAAGGTTGGCACCCATCGCGTGGAGATGGCGACTTGGGGCCTTCGAGGAATCATCCTGGTTGTCAATTTTAAAGTAGATCCAACCGTTGATCTAGATGGGGAGATTTCACAAAATCAGGCATCGGGATTTCTGAAGTCAAGTGTGTGGGAATCCCCGAAAGGCGAAGTCACAAAAGCGCCTATGGATATAAGCACTAGGTCATGACTCGAGGTCGTATACTGCATGGAGTGATGGAGCAGAGTTGTGTTAAAGGGATGGAGAGCTTGAGTTGGTTACAAAGAAAGAGATGCATGGCCTCGAGATGCCAGAATTGACTCAAAGGAGTCATGAACGTCTCCTAAAGAATTCATGGGTGTCAAGCCTCTTCCTGATCCCAATAAAAGCAGTTATTGAAAATGTGGAATGTGGTTGAAACCTCATTTCACCACATAAATGGAAAGCATGGAAGAACCGGCCATGGAGGGAAGACTGTCAATTGAAAGTTCCCCTGTCAGCAGATTTTCATGCAGATCCCATGTCGATATAATCTTGCGTCTAACAGAAAAATGCAAGTGCAGCCTAACAAAAGAAGAACAAGACGCCAAGCCTTAAATGCATGACCAAAGTGTGCTTCTGAAGGGAGCAAGTTGCTTGGAGTATAAATACTCAGTTGTAATATTTTGTTATGTTCAATGGTAGATCAAAGCTCCTGAATTGTAAAGTTTTAATGAACTCTCTGGTTATTTGGTTATGTATATGCATTTGAAACTTCTTGTTTAGTGATAGTCAACTTTCTTACTCCCTCGTGTTTCCTTCTAATGTTGAAATATTTCATGATTGACCGATTCACTTGAATTATTGTGACTGCATTATGATGAAAGTTTGATTATAGTGTTGTTATAGTTCCTTTCAGTTTCTTTGAGATTTGAATTTGAGAAGTTCTTGTGTTTAAATTGTTCCTCCTTAGACTGATGAGAGACTTTATGTCCTTAGCATATCTCTACATTTTCTCACCAAATTATTCCTCCTACTCACCCTTACTACAACTAACTGTCTAAATTTAAACTAAGACCTCACCTGCTCATGCATATCAGTCCATTTTTCTGAGTTAAGATCATACTTTCATGAGACTGCGCCCATTTGACCCTTTTATAACCAATCTGTGACATAAAAGTCTAATGGGTATCAGGCTTACCTTTGTAGAAATCTAGGGGTGATTTGTGGTGCTAACATGCGCAATCTCTACACCAAGACCAACAAAATAGGGTGAGTAACTCTGGTAGTCTTAATGCGACCTCAGGTTTGACCCCTGTGTGAGAAGGGCTTCCCAGAACAAAATTTAGCAATTGGATTTGAAAACTCTCCCTATCGAAGATACTATTGTGTGTTTTGATGCTTTGGAGAGTGTGCCTTACAACCTATTACAAAGCGCTATCCTAGCTAATGTTGGTGAAAATAATCCCTAGAAAATAAAAGTTACTAATAAATTTTAAATTTACGGTGTATTTTAGAGGTTGTTGTTCACTCAAAAGGGAGATGGAAGTGAAACTGATGAAGTTATGACCTTGACCCAATAAAATGAAAAAAGAAATGAATGTGCAATTTTTCAATTCAATGAACTCTAATTACAGTAGGGAGAAGGTATTCTTTGAAGTACAAAAATCCACGAATTGCAATTTCTTAATTTTGAATGAACACAATTCCAAATAACCATGAACTACAAAATTTTCCAATTCTTCTCTTTAACAAATATTTCGAATGTAAAAAAATTCTTATGAAAGATTACTAAAAGGAATAAATGAATTTAGTTTTCCCTTTTCAAAACAAAATCAGAGGTGTAATGATGAAAGGAAAATGTAATCTAAGAAAATCAAGACATTCTCAACACAATTCCCAAAGCAAAATCGTAATATAGACAAAAATGAAAAAAAACAAGAAAACCTTTTATCACATGCAAGAAAAAAGTGTTTCTCAATCAACCAACAATATGGAAAGAAAAATCAATCCAAAACTTGAAACAAACCAAAGACCCTTTGTCAAACAAGCACCCAAATCAAGATCTGAGATTATATCCTTGTGACAATGATCAAAAGCAAAAAACTTGCAAAATGCAAAGAAAGACTTTCAACCACTAAAAACCAATCAAGAGCAAGCTTTAAACTCAGAGATCAATCAAACATGGGCATCAGAAGTTCACCCTAGGAAACTAAGGCAATTTTGGGTGAAGAAAGACAAATTGAATTACCCTAACAAATCCTACAAGAGTCATCACAGGCTAGGTGTGGGACACAGTGTGACGAGCTAAGGTCGTCGCAGGATGCTAGCAGATCACAGTGCGACGTCATCACACTGGATTGGATAGGTAGGATGCAAAGTCTGAGGGTCGTCATAGACTGCCAATGTGTTATAGTGCGACTATCTCTGTAAATTAGGAAAAAATGGGAGAAAGGCAAAAAATCTAATTGAACTTGCAGACCCGGGGAGTCCAAATGGATCACCTACAGACTCAGGGAATGAAATTTATCATAAGAAGGAAAGATAAAGGAAAATGGGAAGAAAAAAATAAAAAGGAGGTTGTATCCCAAGTATGGTTGCCAATTTTTTTATAATATTAGTTGGTAAATGCATACATAAACAGATCTCCCTAGATCCACCTAGATCTAGAACAAAACAGAACTGAATATGATGCTTTCCCTGAGCTCTAACTATTGAATTTTCTAGTTAACAAGAGATAGATAACATACCGTTTAAATGTCGCTTCCTCTTGTCGTCATCCTAGATCCACTTTGGTGCTCCTATGATATTGAATCTGCAAGGGAACACAAGCCAACCAAATTGAAAGCAATATAGAATACTCAACAAGAACATATGTATGTGATCAAGGAATCATACAATAAAACAAGAATAGTTTTATGGGAAAGAAACATATCATTGTATCATATTAAAATGAAAGTGGAGATTACAACCAAAAGCCTTGATGTCATAAGGTCCCCTCTTGATGACCCTTTACTCCAACACACACACTTGCTCCAATCTTGAATGAAGAAGATCCACAATGACTTGATGAACTGAAATGAAGCCCTCAAGAATGGCCCAATGCAGAATTCTCCATTAAATTCTTGGCCTATTCAACTTTCATTAACCTCAGTGTTTTCCATGATAGATCCCTCTTTATATAATGTGAAGGATATATGGTTGAATAGATTAGGATGATCCCACCAAATCAGAGAAGCGAGTAAGAACCAAACCATTCAGAGGCCACCTTGTCTTCCAGAAGATTCGCTTCTAGAACCTCCATGAAACTTGACCTTTTCTTATCTTTTTGACATCATCGCACCCTAGGTATTGTGCAGCCTGCGAAGACGTCACATCTCAGCTTTAGATCAGGGGGCGACGATCATGCATCGTCACACCCTATGTATAGTGAAACCTATGACGACCTTCCTTAATAGGGTTTTTGAGAAGAGAAGGCCAATCACTTTTCTCATGGAGAAATGCTCTTTTTTGGGAACATGAACACATGTTGCCAATGGATCACTAGGGTGACCAAAATAATGTGTAACAATCACTGGAGTATTATTTAGACCAGAGTATAACTTCATCAGAGTAAAAAGGAAATTTAAAAAAAAAAATAAAAAATAGTGGTCCCACTGACACCCTTATTTGGGACCTATCCCATTGGATTCCTCTATTCACCCTAATCGCAATGGTACCTGTCACTTATAAGAATTTTTTCTGTGGTCCCACCCAATCTTCCTGACACCCTTATTTGGGACCTATCCCATGGAATTCCTCTCTTCGCCCTAATCGCAGTGGTATCTATCACTTATAATATTTTTTTCATGATCCCACACACCCTCCCTAACACCCTTCCTTGGGACCTATTCCATTGGCTTCATCTCTTTGCATTTATCATCATGGTACCCCTCACCCATAACCTCTTCATGTGTGAACTCACCTACCCACTTCTTATTTTCATACCTCACAAATGGCCCAAACCCACAACCAAGCCCTTGAAAACACCATCATTTCCTTACCAATTGACATCGGCCATGTAATATCTCGGTTCTAACCCTTATAAAATATAATGTATTATGTAAATATGACTTAGGTCGGTGAGCCGATAAATTTGAAAATGGGTTAGAGTGCCTAGGAAATGTAACACTTCCTATAAATTAATAAAATACACCGCTAGTTGCAAGACCGACAAGGACAAAAGAGATAGGGGGCTATGATTCCACGAGAGAGGGAGCTTGAGGGGATCAGTCTTGTTATTATTATTTTATTTACCCATAATTGATTTTATGGAGAAGAGGGGGTTACATGAGCTTCTTGGGAGGGAGGGCATGTGGCTCTTGTCTTCATGTAATTATTTAAACATCCCTTAGGGGTTTTTTTGGGGTCATTCTTCCCTTGGTTCATCCTCTTCACACTGGTTCACTCGTTCTTCTTCCTCTTCACTCACTACTACTAGTTCATGTGCTCCGGGGTTGAGCATGGAAACGAATGGAAGGAAGAGGAGAGCCATCGTTGAATGGTTGTAATGATTTATTGATCATTCCTGAAGGGAATGGATGCATGTGTGCATGAACTTGATGGCAGTTTGGATGGAACTGTCCATAGTTGAGAGTCCTTGGAATTTCCAGTAGGGATGTTTCTTGACCAGTAGCACTAGAGCCCTGGAGAGAAATGGAATAACCTAAGGGAATGCATGGTAGATAAAAGTGTTCATTTCTTGGGGTTGTGCAGGTTGAGTTGGAAAGAGAGATGGAAATTAGTATTGTTGTGAGGTTGGTAAGCCTAAGAGCTACTTAGCCAACTACTATGTATTTAGACTTGTCATGTGACTCTTCCTTGTGGATTCATAGCCCTAGCTCAGGGGTGACCTATTATTAGAGTAAATGAACATCAACATCTATGGTTGGGAGGAACATCCTTGGTCTGTAGCCAGTTGGTGAACGTTTACTTGCAAAGATAAGTGCTCTCTATGTTTTTTGTTTAATGTATTCCACTGTGTATTTAATTATCTCTGAGATATGTATTCTAATGTACCTGTTTTCTGGTTATTTTTTGTGCATGGCACATTGTTTATCTCTTTTATACTGTGACATGGATCTTGTATTATGCATGTGGTGTGCATGCTTCTAACATTATTGAGAAGTCCTTTGTTTTTGAATTAGAGATCAGAGAATTGAGTCTTGGGACTGCAACATGCCTAGCCTGTGGGTGGTTGGGTGTGTTGCAACCTGTTTAAGTGGCATAGCCGAGCCTCTGGGTGGTCGGGTATGTTACATATTTGTATCATAGATTTTGGTTGAAACACCAAGCTAGTATGGGCCGAGTATGCTGGTCAGAGTCTCGTGGTTGAGATCAAATTATGATCATTAAGTTGAAAATCTCAAGAGGAATGGCGTTGCAGAATCTACACAGGAGTTAGATCGTGAGAGATCATTTGTAACGGGTTCAAAGGATTGTGACTATCCCCCTTCAAATTTGGGAGCGATCACCACTGTAGGATCAGGAGAGATCTGGTATCATTGAATCGGAGGACAGGTGAACAGAGTTCATCTGATGTAAAGGAATCAAGGGTTAAGGTCACAACCATCGGATCCCATAGGAGAGAGAGATCAACGGATAGGAGGCATTGCGGGGAACCAATTTGCATGGGAGATTATTTCCCAAGGCGGTCCTGCAATCCAAACCATGGTTTCACCAAGGGGTTACATGTCAGCATTAGGAGAATTGCGGGGTGAAAAGCGGGTTACTCCAAACCGTCGATGCATGCCCCTGCAAATTGAAAGGCATGTAGTGATGTGGAATGTTAGTACTCGAGCGACGAACCTTTGAAGAGAAGAAGTAGTCAGGGACCATCGATTTTTAGGAGGACACACATCAACTGATCATGTACTCCGGGTGAAAGCACTCTAGGAAAAGGCGAGCAAGGAGAAGTTGAGAATTGAGATTTTCAGACCCCGGAGCACCGAAGTGAATTGCAGTCGTCCGATCCAGGAGGACACATGGCAGAAATCCATGCACTTTGGGGAAAAGTGAAGGTTGAGAGTTGAGTTCTCCGAAGTATAAAGACCCAAAGAAATCATAGTCATCGATCCGTGGGAAACATGTGTCAGTAGATCGCGAGCTTCACATAAAAACATTTCAGAAAAAAGTTGAAGTTTGAGTTTTCTGAAGTCTAAAGGCCCGAAGGAATTGCAACCATTGATCCTTGTAGCGGTAACTTCCGAAGTCCCAAAATCTGGGGTTGATATGGGTCATCCAATAAGGGAGATACATGGCAGCAATTTGGTCGGTTCGAGAAATTGAATCTTGGGAGAATTGGAAGTGTGATAGTGTGGAAACTCTCGAAGTCCCGAAGCCCAAAGAGTCGAAGTAGTGGGGCACGATGATGTCACCAGGAGGTGATGTGGACCCCGAAACTTCTGAAGTGACATGGCTTGTTGACATCACTGGGGATGACGTGGACACATGGGACGTGCACCACGTGTCAGTAAGTTTTGAGCATGTGGATGATTGAAATTCCAGATAGGATGTGACACGTCTCACCTACCTGATTGGACCACATGTCCGCTTACAATATTTTTCTATGTGGCGACGGATCATGGACTCTGAAGAAATTACTCCAAGAGTTTTCAGTTGAGAGTTGAAACTCCCAAAGCCTAGAGAGCTGGAGACCCAAAGTAAATGTCCACTGTCAGATCATCCAAAGTATACCTGAACCATCAGATCAGGAGAACAGGTGGCATGAAGATATGGATTTCGGGTAAGGACCCGAAGTAAATGTCGACTGTCGAATCATCCGAAGTAGACTTGAACCATCAGATTAGGAGAATAGGTGGCGTGAAGTTGTGGATTATGGGTAAGGACCCCAAGTAAACGTCGATCATCAAATCGTTCGAAGTAACTCCCCACCGTCTGATTCAAAAGGACGCATGGAAGAATCACTTGTATCTCGAGGGAAGTAAAGTTTGAGATTTGAGAATTATGAAATCTGGAATTCCGAAACGACCACAACCGTCGATCTGGGAGATGTAAATCTAAACTGTTGGTTCCCAAGAGGTAGATCTTGGTCGTCCATTTAGAAGCACCATCAAGATCGCGAGTTCAATGGTCACCTCGCATTGTGGGGACGGGAGGTGATTGGGATTTACAAAGTTGAGGGCGGGCCACAATTGAGACCACGGTTTTGGAAAAAGGACATGTGGTGGCTCGAGGTGAAATGTGGGGAAAAAAGTAGTTTGGATCCAAACCACCTTTGAGCGTGGCCACAATCGCACATCTGCGTGAGGTCACTGCCTAAGGTAAATTTAATTGACAATTTTCGTGTGATATGTATAGCTCTAACAAGATGGTTGCTTGCAGGTTTATCAATATTAGAGGTATAACCAGATCAATTCAAAAATAGGATCAGATGTTAGGATCATGGAGGCATGACTTTGCATACAAAAGTTGGATGAGGTACTACAAAAGAAAGAATCCTCACATGGGACATGAATATAGAAGGTGAATAATGTTATTAATGGGCATAGAAAGGAAAAGTAAGGCTCGATAGCCTTGAAGGTAGAGATGTGTATACAATTGCAAGCTTGATGTGGAAGGAAACAAAGAGATTAATAGGTGGTGTGTGAATAATCTCTATGTGTCAAGCATAGGAGTTCCAGGGAAGGATTTGTTAGATATGACTTATCTACTATCTAAAATCTTAAATCAAAGTTCACAGTGGAAGCAAGATGCCAATGCAAAGGAATTGGAATGCTCTCTCACTTCAAAAGTGGCACTGAATGAAAATAGATTTCCATTGAGAAATGGTACTAAGTGGGAAAGAATGGCCAGGTGGAACGTGACTGGAAAAGTGTTCAGACCCAGGGAACCATAGTGCATATGAGAATAATGGGAGCACGCAAGGCATCAAGGATCTAAAGGAATTCAAGGACAACCAACTACAACATAAATAGATAAATAAATAAGTGAATTGAAACAAAAATGCACTAGAGTTCACGAAGCATACAATGAAGTTAAATTACATATGCATTAGTAGGCATGTTAACAGTAAATGCTTGGTGCATATAGATGTATAATTTTTCATATGTACATGCTTGGATATGCATATAACATGCTGGTGAACTTAGAATAGTTTGTTATTATGAAATAATGTTTGAGTATGACTAAGGATGGATTATGTATTCAGGAAAAATGATACAGCAGGGTTAAATATGTGGATGTTGTTGTTGCTTATAATTTCTATCGAGGTGAAGACCCATGACGATGGTAGGAATGGTGATCAAAATGATGAAGGGGGAAGTCTGTGAGATTCTACAAATATCAGTTGGTTAGACAACAACAAGTAGGTTGGTAACAACCAGGCAGGTATGCATTTAGTTTTCGTTGATGCATACATGTTGAAGGGGATCAAGGTAAGGATTCCCTCAGTTAATTTCCAGTATTTAAATTGATATCTAATGGTCGAAGGCCCAGAGTGTGTAACTTTTCTTGATGTTAGAATGCACATAGATAAAATGCCAGTTGCATATTATGTTATGATTGGTTATGGGATCATGACCAGGTAATTCAAGAGACATACTCCTTATATAACAATGAATATCCATAGAGCTAGTCATGTGTGAGACAATAATATGGTTGGATATGGAAGGGTCATAGCACTATGTGAGTGCTCGATAGTATCTATTGTATATATGATGTTTGGATTGCAACCTCTTTGCCAACACTGAAGAGAAATTAAGGATTATATTCTTGGTGTTGTGTTTGGGTGGAAAAGGAAGGTAACCAAATAGTTAGGCAAGCAGTAGGAAGTGTGTGGATGATGTGTTGAATCGTTAGCCAGACCTTCCAACTCATCATGGTGAAATACATGACATAGTTATGTGGTATTATGTAGTCAATGCATGGATGCATTGTGTATATGTGACCATGGGTATTGGCACATTTATTGTTATATTATTAATTGTTGCATTATGAAAAGTCTACGTGACTGATAATACATGAGTATGTAATGATGAGTTCATTCCAATTGATAGTTGGATTAATAGAAGTAATTGAATTATAATTGTAAACAATTCTGAGAGCACTTTGTGATTTTTTTTTGAATCATTGCCATGAAAATATATATCTTGTACATGAGATATTGACAATTTGTTTGGTCGAGGAATGTTGAAATTGCAAAAGGAAAGGGGTTTGGGATATGGCAGTGTTGTAAGCCCATAAAGAAGACCAATGCCTATTGCTGCAATAGTCGAATTGTTATGAGCAGAAGCTCATGTCTAGAAGTTTTATTTTTCCTATATAAAATAGTTTGGGGAATTATGATTTGATAATTACTGACGAATTGTTTTGGTCAAATGTAAATTGAATAAATTGCAGGTAAAATGGTCTTGGATATGGCAGGGATGTAAGCCCATAAGGAATATTGATATCTATAGCTGCAGAGCCAACCATTAGGACCGAAAGATCATGCTTGGAAATTTTTATTTTCCTGTATAAAACAAATTTGACATTTATGCTTGAAATGGTTATAATGATATCTCATGATGATTGTATGTGTATAATACAGATGAGATGTTGGATATGCAAGATGGAAAGCATGAAAAAGGCTATTTTTGTGACATGAGAACCCTGTGTCCCTAGAAAACTTCTTGTGCCAGAGAACCTTGGTCAGGAAAGATGGATCGCCTGAGGGACTACATAGCAAAAAAGGGGATGCCTGAGCCTGGGCCTAGAAAGTGAGTGACCACCAGGAAGAGGAGACTTTGATAGCTATTGATTTGGATCATGCACACAATGGGTACGTCAAGGAAAACAATGATCCAAGTTAACAAGAAAACCATATGGATGCAGATCCATGAACCGCACAGATAAGTATTGTATTGGATTATGAAAATTTACTCTTACAATATGAGAAAGAATGAGAATTTTATGCACAAATTTTGAACTGACATGCTCGCTAATTTGAAATATTGTAGGAAAACGATGAATGTTGAAGATCTAGAAAATTACCAGCCTATGAGAGAAAATAAGGTGATGTTGGAGCAACTAAATGACAAAGGCATGGAAGGAAGGAAGTCTAATGGACTTGCTACAACTGGAGTTCTGGAACCCACAACTCTGAAACTTCCTAGTTGAGTGCACTGAAGCCGAGGAGAAGTGGAACAGCCTGAGGGACTACATGGTAAAGAAAGGGGTTCATTTCTTTGGGTTGTGCAGGGTTGAGAGGGAAGGAGAGCTTGTTGGTTGGAATTGCTGCCAGAAATATAAATTTTGAAGATCACCATACATTTTTTGGGTCGGAATGCCTATGCATACATTATTTAGGCCAGAGTGCCTATGTATATAAGATTGGGCTGGATTGCCTATGTGAATTAAGGCCAGAGGGTCTGGAATTGTAATGTTAATAACATATGAATGGTGTTGTGCACTGAGGATAGTGCCAAAATAAGGGGAGGGGGATGTAACATCCTGGTTCTAACCCTTATAAACTATAATGTATTATGTAAATATGACTTAGGCTGGTGAGCCGGTAAAGTTGAAAAGGGGCTAGAGTGCCTAGGAAATGTAACACTTCCTATACATTAATAAATTACATCGTTGGTTGTAAGACCGACAAGGACAAAAGAGATAGGGGGATATGATTCCACGAGAGAGGGGGATTGAGGGGCTAAGTCTTGTTATTATTATTTTATTTACCCATAATTGATTTTATGGAGAAGAGGGGGTTACATGAGCTTCTTGGAAGGGAGGCCATGTGGCTCTTATCTTCATGTAATTATTTAAACATCCCTTGGGGGCTATTTTGGGGTCATTCTTCCCTTGGTTCATCCTCTTCTCACTGGTTCACTCATTCTTCTTCCTCTTCACTCACTACTACTAGTTCATGTACTCTTGGGATGAGCATGGAAATGAATGGCAAGAAGAGGATATTCATCATTGAATGGTTATAATGATTTACTGATCATTCCTAGAGGGAATGGATGCCTATGTGCATGAACTTGATGGCAGTTCGAAGGGAATTGTCCACAACTGAGAGTCCTTGGAATTTCTAGTAGGGATATTTCCTTACCAGTAGCACTGGAGCCCTAGAGAGAAATTGAACAGCCTCAGGGACTGCATGGTAGAGCAATGTGTTCATTTCTTGGGGTTGTGTAGGCTGAGGGGAAAAGAGAGATAGAAATTAGGATTGTTGTGAGGTTGGGAAACCTAAGAGCTACTTAGCCAACTAATGCGTATTTATACTTGGCCTAGGACCCATCCTTGTGGATTCATAGTCCTGGCTCGGGGGTGACTTGCTGTTGAGATTAAATGAACATCAGCGTCTATGGTTGGGAGGAACGTCCTTGGTCTGCAGCCAATTGGTGAACATTTACTTGCAAAGATAAGTTCTCTCTATGTTTTTTGTTTAATGTATTCCACTGTGTATTTAATTATCTATGATATATGTATTCTAATGTGCATGTTTGTTGGTTATTTGTTGTGCATGGCATGTTTTTTATCTCTTTTATGTTGTGACATGGATCTTGTCTTATGCATGTGGTGTGCATGCTTCTAAAATTTTCGAGAAGTCTTTTGTTTTTGAATTAGAGATCAAAGAGATGAATCTTAGGACTATTGCATGCCTATCCTTCAAGTGGTTGGGTGTGTTGCAGCCTGTTTAAGTGGTGTATCCTAGGGTCTGGGTGGTCAGGTATGTTACAATCCAAAACAAGACTGACTTCCAGAACCTCAATTCAAATATTTCTACCCTCAATTCCAATGTTCTCGTCCTCACTGCATAGATGAAATACGTGAAACAGATCTTGCACACCTTTTTTGAAGAGATGAAAAAATTGATGAGTCAATTATAGGGC
The DNA here is from genome assembly GCA_900067695.1 of Picea abies. NCBI lineage: Eukaryota > Viridiplantae > Streptophyta > Pinopsida > Pinales > Pinaceae > Picea > Picea abies. The sequence goes on along the minus strand of CBVK0100228108.1, from coordinate 3,141 downwards.
CCTACCTCCTATGAACAACCTTCCTACCAACACGGCATTGACTCCTCCCGTTCCATGGCCTTTCATTCCAACCTACACCTTCATCGTGAACTGTTTCTTCCTAAAGTTGAGGTGAAAAATTTGTATTGATCAGATCCCACAGGTTGGGTCACTTAAATGGAACATTATTTCTCCTTGCACCACATTATTGATGAAATGACCAAACTTCTCATCGGTGTATTTTATTTGGATCTTGAACAATGGCAATGGTGAAAATGGAGAAAAAAATCATGCCTAGGGTATATTTCTTGGACCCAGTTTGTTGCAGACCTATATGAACGCTTTAACACTGACACACACCATTAGGGTTGTTTGCCCAAGTTGAAATAATCAAGTATAGTGGAATAATATATAGTCGCTTTTGAGAAATTGGCTTTCCAAACAGATGACACGTCAGACACCTTCTTCCAGAAATGATTTATAGTGGCCTGAAGGATGATATCTGAGCACATGTCCTAATTGCTCGCCCCCTGACTTGGATTGAAGCTACTCACTGTGCTAAGGAAGGACAACAAGTAGTCTCTTCCCAAAATTGAAAAACATCCTTTACTCCTCACCCTTGACCCACACATCCATCCCCTCCTTCCACTCCTCTCAAGATCCAGAAAACACCCAGGGAATAAATGGTTGAACTCCAATTTAAGGTTCTTTTCTATAACTGTGATGAAAAATATTTTCTAGGACACAAGTGTAAGGAACAAAATATTTTTATGGCCATTTATGAGGATGTTTCTAAAGATGATGTTGATGTCTCCTATTATGAATACCTACCCCAAGTTGATGATCATACACCGCCCTCTGATCCACCCTAAGTTGAGTCTCTTATATCATTGAATGCCCTCACTGGTCTCTTATCTCTCCAAACCCTTAAGTTGGTTTTTTACATTAAGCATCAGAAATTTAGTATCCTAGTCGATAGTGGGAGTACCCATAATTGTATTCAACATCGCATTGCTCAAGAGATCATGTGTTATATCTATGCAGTAAAAAAATTTCAAATCATGATTGCTAATGGGGGTTCCATGAAATGTGGGGGGCATTGTGAAAATGTGCGCTTGCAATTTGGTCAGTACCAATTGAAATATATTATGTTCATTATTGACATGGGAAATTGTGACATTGTGCTCGGTGTTGAATGGTTATGCACACTAGGCTTTATCATCATTGGTTTTAAGGAATTAACCATGAAATTCCAACAATACGGACAACAATATCAGTTCCAAGTCATCACGACAAGCTCTCCAGAGATCACCAATTCCCACCAAATGGAAAAACTCCTTAAAAAAGGTCATTATGGCATTATTTCCCAAATCCATTCCATTCAAGTAGTTAAGACCCCCTCGCCTACTATTCATCCCGACATCCAATCTCTCCTCTCCAAACACCAATCTATTTTTAACAATCCCCAAGGACTTCCCCCTTCTCATGGCACCATGATCATCCCATTACCCTTGTCTCAAGTAGCCTTACTCCCATTGTTTGCACTTATTGTCACCCCTTTGCCCATAAAAATAAAATTGAGAATATTGTTTTGGAATTGCTAGCGATGGGAGTTATCCATCCTAGTACTAGTCCTTATTCCTCCCCTATAGTTATGGTACTCAAGAAAGAAGGCACATGGCACATGTGTCCTAATTTTTGCGCCCTCGACAAAATTACCATCAAAGATAAATGCCTCGTTCATGTCATTTATGACATTTTGGATGAATTGATTGGTTCTCGGTACTTTACCAAACTTGATCTAGGTTATGGATACCACCAAATATGTATGCAAGAGGTAGATATCCCCAAAACCGACTTTCGAACTCATGAGGGTGGTTATGAGTTCTTGGTCATGCCCTTCGGCTTGTGTAATGCACCTTCCACTTTTCAAAGCCTCATGCGTCATGTTTTTCATCCTTTCCTCCATCATTTTGTCTTATTTTTCTTTGAAGATATCTTGATCTATAGTCAAACTAGGAAATCCCCTCTAGCCTATGTGGATGAATTTTTACACTTACAGTCCCAACACAAAATATTTCTCAAACAGTATAAATTTGCTTTTGGATCTTCTGAAGTAGAGTACTTGAGCCATATTGTTGGCAAGAATGGTGTACATGTGGATCCTAAGAAAATAGAAGCTATGAAGGATTGGCATCACCCTAAAACTCTTAAAAGTTTGAGTATTTTCCTAGGCTTAACAGGATATCATCGCAAGTTTGTTCAAAATTATGGAAAAATTACAAGTCCCCTCACTATTCTCCTTAAAAATAATTCTTTTAGTTGGACTCACGTAACTCATCAATCCTTCCAAGCCTTGAAATATGCTATGTGCACAACTCATGTTCTGGAAATCCCTGACTTCACCAAGACATTTTTTTTGAATGTGATGCTTCTAGGAAAGGCATTGAGGTAGTTCTCATACAAGATGGCAGACCTTTGGATTTTACTACCGAACAACTATCTAAGTGACACTTGAGAAAAACCACATATGAAAAGTAAATGTTGGCTATTCTACATGCAGTGGATCTCTAGCGTCCTTACTTGCTTGGGCAGCGCTTCCAAATTAAAACGAATCATCGCAGCCTTAAATATTTCTTGTAACAACAAATTTCATCCCTAGAGCAACAAAAATGGTTGACCAAAATGTTTGGTTATGACTATATGATCATTTACAATAAAGGAAAATAAAATGTGGTGGTTGATGCCCTTTCAAGGAAATATGAAGAAGAAGGGTCCCTCTTCTCACTCTCCTTCCTTGTATCTAATTGGTTAAAGGTCGTTTACTAGGAATTGTTACAATATCCCAACTTGTCTAGCCTAATCCAACATTTTCAACAAGATATGCATGCATCTTAGGGATACTCTTGGCACAATGAGGAGATTCGTTAAAAAGGTTGATTGTATTCAAGCAAACAATCTCACCTTAAATCTATTATCACTCGAAGAAACTCCTTAGGGTTGTAGACTAAGGATGCTCAGTAACTTAAGAAATTATGAATAATCAAAGTGTTTGGAATAATCAGATAACTGAGAAGGCTTTATAAAAGGACAACTTATTGTGCATCTAAATAAACCAGTTCTTTTAGAGACCAAATATCAGTTACGTGAGATCGGAAGAGC
>CBVK0100228107.1:0-25897 GCA_900067695.1 Picea abies | reverse complement strand
ATATATACCTAAATTTTCCTTTTGATATGTATATAGAAAGTACCACCTTTTTTTCTTTCCATTTATATTTTCACTTCAGTATAAAATATTTCATATACTTATAGTTTATATATATAGACAATCTTCTAGAAAACTCTAAATTTTTGTAAATGAAAATCCATAATAAATTTTTTTTAGATTCCTAACTCCTAATTTTTATTTATTTTTATCTTGTCTCTTGAAAGTAGCAAGTATTTTCTTTATGACGGTCACAGTAAGATTCCTAGTCACATAGTTCATAGAGATGGATTTTGTAAAAGCAATGAAGGTTGTCAACACTCCAACCCATGGAGGCTACAAGGATCTAGTTCAAAGTCATATGATTGTTGCTCTATTTTTTTCAGTTGAAGTATGGAACTTAGCTCCCCTCCTATATTGTATATTTTCCTCTAAATTCTAGGAAACATATTCAACTTGCGTTTAGAATAAAGGGGTTCTATTTCCAATCAATTTCTATGCAAATTTAAAAAAAATTGCTCTTCTAATTGATTCATGTTTTAATATTATAATAATTTTATGTTGACTTTATAGGACTTATAAAGCATGATTGTGGCCCCTAAGGATACAATTTTCAAACTAAGGCTTTGATACCATGTAAAATTCCCCTCTTGATAATAGTGTCACCAATTTTTATTATTTATCTAATAATAGTGCATTAATTCATATTTCTCGATACTGAGCATAAAATTTATTTCTTTCTAACAACATAGTTTTTAAGTTCTAAGTATAATTTTCATGGTTCCATTTTAGTTTCTCTTAGTTATCTTTTAGCTAGAATTTTCAATCAAAATTTATTCTACAACATAATCAATTGAATAATAAATTCAACAATTTAATTGAAACAACTTAATCAAAGTAAAATACCTCTAAATATTATCACATATAGTACTCTAGTGCCTTAGTAATCATGTAGCAAACCAAATTTTTAGCAACTTGTTGAATCAATCAATTATTACCTAAACTAGTATTATTACTCCAAACCAATTAGAAGCTTATCCAGTTATCCAACTATAGGAAACCTGGGTTTCCTATCCCTTCATGTCTGTGACAACCACAAAAACAATTATTACTAGTTACTTTGTAAAATCCTCTAGAAATATTCCCAAGATTAAGGTTCTAAATTTTTTTTCTCCTTCAAAGAACAAATCCTTTAGAGTACCTTCCCCTTCTCCCAAAGCTCTCCTTTATTCCTTTCCTCCCAACAATTTCCTAACCTCCTTAGAAGAGTCTTAGGAAGGTCAAAATATCATAAAATATTCCCTCACTTACCCAACATTAATGATCTTGACATTTCACTCAACAAGATAAAATCCGATCAAATCAATTCAATTTTGGATAAGATTACAGAGTCCTGCTCCTATTGAATGAAATTAGATTCTAAATGAATGCATTTTCCTCTTATAAAAAATGGAACAAAATTCCAAAATGAAAAGTAAATTAATCCAATTGAGGGTTAAAAACAAGCATACAAATTTTACCTTACTACACCCATCATGCATCAACCATTAATATAATTATTTTAATATTTAATATATTTTGAAATGATACTAGTGTACACACACAAGGTATCTATGCATAGTTGGCACACACATAGCTTGTGTTTGTACTAATGATAACAATGATAACCTCTAATGCATAGTGCATGTATGATCTCATCCAAACGTGGAAGACAATAAATCCATTAAACACAACATTCAACAATTTCACTAACTAAGTCATGATAATTCAATATGGATCGAACAATACATCAAGATCATCATAAATGAATTAAGAAATCATTTAAAACACAAAAAGAACTAAGTTGACATTTATAATTCCCAACAACATTCTTAACTATTTCGAATCACCCTTCCTCCCTAACCTACTTCGATCTTCTACATCCTATCCTTTCCTCTATTAGAATATGCTAGAGTGTCAACTATATTGGCCTAACCCTAGATATAACTTGTAAGCAGAAGTGTCAACTATATCAACCAATCTTCCCCAACAGGAAATTGATAATTATCATCACATACCTAAGGAGCATGGATTAACACAGACTCCCCACAACTCCAGGATTTAGAGGATAAATGGTGGGTAACACCTCCACTTCTGGTCAAAACCCTATTAGGACCATATTGAGTTGTGGTTATTAGACCTACATCATTGAACGACAAATTTGGGCAATTGTGATTCTTGTAAAACCTGCATTGCCCATATATAATATAAATGTATTGAACCAATATTTAAATAATGAATTAATTCTTAATAGCATACCATTTCTATTTCAATGTCCATGACATCTGTGTCACTTTAGTATCACAATTATATGGCTATCACTTATCCCATTTAACCTATAAGTTAGTTGACCAAAACAAAAGACCATGCATAACCATATAATGGTCTATATGTGATTTCCATGTTACTCACCAATGAATGATGTAAACAAGCTAGTTTATTTATCATGTGCATGGTACCTATTGATTCATTTCAACATATAATTTACATGGATATGCACATACCACAATCTTCCATTTAAATTTGCATGTTGGAAGTAAATCACACAACAACCAACATTAATAACATAAACAATAAAGTTATATATAACTTCCACATATAGGTAGGTCCATATGTTTGTATAATATATTTCTATCATTCTAACTTAGTTAAATAGATAACAAGCAAAAAAATAAAAAATAGGTCATAATGAAGTTTAGTTGTCGAAGTCAAATTGGGCTATTATAGTACTTATAAGTGATAACATCCTCCCTTGCAATAGTGAAGAAGAAAAGCAATTGCTGAAAAGGTTGTGTTTTGAGTATGTATCATACCACACATGTCCAGATGATTGTATTATTTATAAATGCAAATATACGAACAAAGAGACATGTCTAGAATATAGGCATGACAAGGATCAAGAATAAAAAATATGAGAATAAAGATAGTCCTCATAAGATAATGAGTCACATGCCTATAATCCATAGATAGTCCTCATAAGATAATGAGTCACATGCCTATAATGAATTTTATCTAATAATTCCCCCCCTCATACATAGACATCATTTTTTAAATATAACCATCCCAAAGATCGATCCTAGTGATCCAAGGAAGTTATAAATGAAACCTCATATAGGTGGAATGCAAGAGAGTTGTTGGCAACTTATAAAAGGTAATATTCAATGTATTATCGATTGTTTAAATAATAGGTTTCTATATAGCTTCCTTTTTTAATACTAAGAATATCTTTATCCCTTTTCATTATTCATAAAAATGTCAACATCAAGATGTAAATGAAAACTATTGGCTTGAGAGTCTTCTCCAATTACAACGTACCATTCCAAATGAGACTCAACATGAACTTTTATTTGATGTCGAATTATGTAAAAGGAGTCACCTTACTTCGTTAATCAAATATGTAAAAAGAGTCATCTTACTCTTTTAATCAATTGCATATAATTTATGCATGTTTATCAATGATATACACATGGAGGAGATTACAAAACCTTTTCATAAAAATTACCAAATATTATGATAGTATAGCAAGTTGTATTTACTATATTGTAAGCATGGTGAATTGTGAAAGGAAGAAGAGGTGTAAAATGTGCTTCTTACACTAATCCATGAGAGAAAAATGTGTAGAAATTAAATAAACATAAAAGTTGCAAACTGTTATACACACCAATTAGAAATAGGCATGAAATGCTTTCATTAATGATATGTACATGCATATGTACATGATAATGACCATTATATTCGTATCCTAAGGTCTCTTGGACTCCCTACAACCATTACATGAACTTGACTCTTCACATTCTCTGAAGTTTGTAACCCTAACAGATTATGTTTCCAACATTCTCCCCCTTAATTCGAAGGGATGTATATGAGTCCAAGGTGAGAGTTGATATATGAAAGTGGGCAGCTGAAATATGGAAGTGTTCATCTGTTAATGGTTGAATGTGCTCTCTGAATCTGTTGGTTTTGGGATGAACACAAACCAAATGATGGTGGTGGTTTAAGGAAGACCACAAACCAATTTGGTGGTTTAAGGGTGACCAAAAAATATGGAACCTTGCTCTAGGCTCAATGGTTCCCTGAACATTTCCTAATTTAGCTAGAAGTTGAAGTTGATGTCTTATGCTAATTGGAAGTGCTCTCGAATGTTGTTTTAAAGATGACCATAAATTGTGATGTAGAAGAATATTAAATTCTTCTACCAAGGGGCGGTTTAAGGGAAACCACCTACTGTTGTCTAGTAGAAGCTGAAATTCTTCTACTAAGTGGTGATTTAAGGAAAAACTCAAACCAATCACGCTTGCTTGTGGGACTTTGAAATTGGAATCCCGACTGTCAATCATTGATGTTGTTCCCCCCTGTTAGGGACAAGGTGAGAATATGAAAATCCTTTCTCTACAATATGTGTCAATACTCGGGAGTGAATTCGTCGATATGAATGACATATCTTCTTTATTATTGATGAACATCACGAAGAAGCCATCCACCCATAGTGGTTCTTTATTATTGTAGTTGTCCTATGTTTGAAACACTTATCTGAAGGATGATTGTGTTGTCCACAATTCACACAAGTATGAATATCAAAGTACTAATATTCCATGTGGCCAACTCGTTGACAATGTTGGCATATCAGAATTTATAGCATCCCCAGTCACCAACTGGGCTATGCCACATAAAATTTTGAACTCTGATACTAATTTAAATCATAGAAATACTCTGCAAATGCACAAATTCATACAAGATAATAACATAAATACACATGCAACATACAACGGGAAAAACCCATGAAAACAAATGCATAAATATTAACGCAACACATGAATTAACACACAATTGACACTTATCTTTGATTAAAATAACACCAACTACATACAGACCTTCCACATTCCTCCCAGCCTTAGACCACACTGTGCAGAACTCTCAGTAGTGGGTCACCCCTGAGTTGGGGATAAACACCACATGGTAAAGTATTTTCTAACTAGGATAAGGTATCTCAAATAGTAGAAAACTGAGTCACAGGTGCCAAATCGAACTAACAACCTACAGTCTCTCATTCCCCACATGCATGTCCCACCCAAGAAAGTGTGTCCCTTCTCTTCTCAATAGTCCCTCGACTGCCCATTCCTTTCTTGGGCTTCAACAACAAGATAGAAAGGAAGTCTCGAAGCCCTGTAGTTGTAGTTTGGCACCTTCAAAAATCAATTCCTAGCAATTCTCTCACCTAGAGAGAATGATCATGGGCTTGACAACCCACCTCTTAAATATCCTACAGGTCTAACAACCGACTTCTTCAGTCCATCTCCAAAGCTAATCAGGGTACAGGTACATGTATAGTAACAATAGGGTACAGATGAGAGCTAAGTGAGTGACAAAATTATGATAGAATGATAGGAAAATGAACTAAGTCCAAACTATATGTATGCATGTTCCCAACTTGACACTTTTCATGTTAAGAAATACCTTGGGCCCTGTTGAGCACTCAACACACCCTAAAAAAGCCTTATCAATTTTTTTGTCACTTTTTGGGTACCACTTGTTTTTTGCATTGTCTAACTCGATTTCATTTTGGGAAATGTTTTGTCTTTGTTTATTTTCATGACTCACATCACTTATTCAGGTTTGTTTGAACTTATGAAGCCTCATGAATAAAAATACCTTAACCCCTGAACTAAGAATCGATAGCCAAACATTGCACCTAACGCTCTCAGGTTCGACGTTGGAAAGATTTCAAGTAAGTAAAGGAACCACTCGGAAAACAAAAGTCGTCGATCGTCGATCCTCATTGGCATCGACAGAAGATGGTTTCGGTTTATGAATGTTATTCGTATAAAATTTCAAGAGATAGTCGATCCCCTTTGGTATCGGTAAAATACGAGGAGGACAGATGGTAACAAAAGATGAAAAGAAATCATCGATAGTCGATGCCCGATGCACTTTATCGAGATCAGGGAAAATCTAGAAGGATCACAACATAAATTTCGACCACAATTAAGTTATCCTCGATCACTGATCCCCGATGCGTTTTTAGTATCAAGACTTTTTCGAGGAATTCGATTCGAGAGCACTTGAGTAGGTTTATTGCCGATCACTGATCCTTGACACTTTTCGTCATAGACAAGCTAGGATTTGGTTTTAGAAACGTGTGAATTAAAGAAAGTCTTGACTCTGACTAACATGAGAAAATGAAGCCACTAGTCTCGAATGCCACGCGTCTTTACCAGGCAAGAGGGTCATAGGGTCTAGTTTTGTCTCGAGTCATTCTTGGTTCCCTAGGTCCTAGTCATACCTTTGTGTCATCTTTTCCATGTCAGCACTGTATGGTAATATTGATCAACGTTGGATATTTTGCAGGAGGGTATCAATGAAACATTTTGTAGCACAATCCCAATGCCAGATGGACCCACTGAAAGAGCAGTATGACGAGACATTTTCAACGTTAGATACGATCAGATTTTGGACATTTAAGGAACTAATTAATATTCTATCCCGCATTAGTTGCCACCTTGTGCACCAATTAAAACAATATTTTTTTTTTCAAAACGTCAATAGACCACATCACCACCCGCGCCTCCATCGTAAACCCACGATGAATTTAAGTTCTAAATTCTCTAAAGATTCGGCGACATATTTATTGAATTTTCACTCATAACCCGAATTGAATGGTTGATGAGACACAGTAAGATCTTCCACGTTTAAATCTATTGAACCATTGAGAACAAATTCATTTTTGTGTAAGATAATTCTAGAGCGTCTGAAGGATAAAAATGAGCAACTTGAAGATTGTACTAACCCTCGTCATTATAAAAACAAAATCACATTTAACAAGCTTCATAGGTATGTATCCAAGTCTGTCAATTAGTTGGTTATAATTTATACATGTTCGTTTGGTTTTTTACACAGTCTCTAAACTCTACTTAAGTTGCAGGAACAATGATGCCAAGAACGCCAACCACTAGATTCTCATCGAGGGAACCAAAGCTAAAAGAACCAGATACAGGTGAAGGTTCTTCTCCAAGGACCACGAGGCAATTGGAGTACACCCCTAGGCCGGAGCTCATCGTCAAGACAACAAAAAAGAAAGTTTTCATCCAGCCTCCGGCCTTTGGCGATACAGAGGAAATAATCAGATCTAAGGTAGCACTCCCATAGTGGGGGGATCTCTTAAACAATATTAGCAGAGAAGAATATCCAAAGTATATCCCGCACATTGACCCAGACGTAAGGGCGCTCGATGACAAGGTGTTCCCCAACATCCGAAAGTCGTATTTACACATGGTGGTGAGAAAAACCCCCGTTTTCCCCTGCATAGAGGTCCTGAAGTGTCTCATCGACCACACAGAAGAGAATAAATGTTTGATCAACGATGAGAATGGTGGTCATGTTAGAGTTTTCCTCTCAACAGAGGTCCAGAAACACTACAAGCTTAGGGACCTAGAGGAGCGGCTCAACACAGACTTCATGGTGAAGTTCTATGAATTCCATGACACCAACTAGTTGATGGCTTCATGGTGGAGAGAAGACAAGAAATTCACTAATCGGAGCAATGGATGGTATGGGACAATCAACCTAAGGGAGCCATGCATCTATTTGATGGCTCTCATCTATTGGCTATATGATGAAAAGGATTGCTCCAATTTTTCAGAAGCATGGATGCCTTTGGCATACATAGTTGAAATCGTCGGGAGTAGTTTCAATTGGGGAACAATAATCTCCAAACAATTAATCATCTGTGTGCAGTAGGCTTAGACGCCGAAGGAAGGAGAGGCACCAACTTTCTACATTTCCTCTTACCTGCTTGATGTCATGTGCACTAGGAACGTCTTCACCGACATGAATCTGAGCTGGCATGTTGTAGAGATCCCAATCCACATCTAATTCAAGGTGCTATGGGAAAATAGGTACAACAAATCTTACTCCCTCATCTGTGATGCAGGCATCTATTTTATTATTTTTAAGAAGGAATGCCCAAGGCTATCAACAACAATGAAGAAAATGATAACCAAGGTAGGCCATTGGCACTTGGAGGAGCGTACAACCTACATCAGGGTGTTCGGGGCCACCAGAGCACCACATCTCCTACCAGCTCATGTCCCAGATCGGCTCATCGTGGGAGAAATTTTTTATCAGACCATCCTGTGGGGCTACAACGCCACACTGGTCAAATACAAGAAATGAGCCTTCATACCCTACGGTTTCCATGTAGGATTCTACTTAGTAAAGGATACTACTCAAGCCAAACAGGAAGGGCTGAGACAACTCAAATTCAGGTTCCCAATAGGACGATTCTGTAAGCATGATCCAAAAGTCCTGGTTCTGCAATATGTTTCACAGGTGTCATCCTATTCGTCGTATGTTCATGATAATTTTGAGGACGAAGTCTTCACAGAGAATTCCCAGGACTGGGACGAGGTGGTGCAGAGGATGGCCAGCCCGAACATGACCAAGTTCAAGGCCATGAGCATATATGAACAGGTGGAAATGATAGAGCAATTGACTCAATAATCCCTTAGAGTCAGGGAAGAAATCAGAGCTTTAGAGGCAACATAGGCTCAGAGAAGGGGTTTTTTATTGACAGCAGAAGTGCAGAAAAGGGGATTTCTCCTGATAGAAGAGGCATAAAGAGTCACTGATCAGTTGTAGAATGACTCGGATCTCATAGAGATGACGAGGGTTCCTGTCGAAAACCCAATCGAAAGCCGAGGAGAGCCAAGCGACTCAGATCCAATACAAATTAAAGGAATCATTGGGCCAAAAAATCCTACAAGCCCACCACCACAGATCAAATCACCTAGGGGAATTTCAACTCAGCCGGAAATATCAAGTACACCAGGTAGAACTAGTGCACCAAACCCCTTGCATGAATTAATAACTATCTATGATGATGAGGAGAGTCTGGAGGTTTCCCTAGTGACTCCGGTGCAAATTACAGAGGAAAATAAACCCAAGAAAGTATCTTCCCCAGATCCTGATGCTCCAATTCAAAGCCTTCCATAGAGCAACCATGAGGTCGAAAGTTTCTTAGACACTAATCTACTCGATACACCAAGAACCCCGATGGATGACTCGAAGGATGATTTAGGATCGGGTGAACAAGAAGGAGAAATTCCACAACAGGAAATCGACAGCCTTATATCCGATCACCAAGTAAGTACTGAACCTATGCCTGATTCCTCAATTTTGACCAGTACTTTACCACCCAATGAGAAACAACCATAGGCCAAGTTATTGGGACATATAGAAGAGGGTCAGGAACCCGGTCTTGAACAAATATACACCGTCGAGAGCCTGGGAAACACTCTTACTTGGGGAGAGCAACAAATCCCCGAACCTATGGATGAGGTTGTCGACATAAAAGTCATTGCCTACGACCAAAAGAGGAAATCCATCATGAAGAGAACCACTAATAAGAGGAGGTTTACTTTGGACAGTTCCATGCTCATCACCATAGAGGAGAAATTGATCATCACAGAACATGCCAAGACGTTTGAGCTTATCAGCGCAGGGATGGAAATCATAGATGCCACCCTGGATAGAGAGAGGAAGGATGAAGAGGAGTTGGCCATTGCACTAAAGGAGTTGGAGCATCTCCTCCATTTTGCGAACAACTATCAAGATTCCACACATGCCACAGTATTCTTGAGAAGCAAATTCCAATATTCCTATAAAAAATTCACGAGTGAGTGACACCTTTTCACTACAGGGATAACCGATTTCTAGGAAAACACCCTTATGGTGTTGGAAATGTGAAAATACATGGAAATATGGTATGAGAAGACCCACCAAGAGGTTGAGAGAATTGATTACATCAATGCAGTTCAAAAGGGTCGATATGCCGAAGAGCATGACATTCGAGTGCTAAAGGACAACAAAATCGACCGTATAAGGAAGTTGGTCGAATACTGGGTGAATATGGCCCAAGAATCTCATTAGGAGATCCAAGATAAATGGGCCTATTGCGAAAGGATTTGAACCATTATCAATCGGGTGATGAGAGACATCGGTCTCCCAGAATTCGACACACCCGAGAACTTTGTCGACTTGCATGACATAGTCAAACTACATGCAGAACAAGACTCATCGTGGACATCAGATATAGAAAAGGTGGGGAACATGGTGTCAGGTCAAGTAGAACAATTCATGGAGCACCTAATCAAGGCTCAAACAATGTTACAATAGTTAAGTGTTAAAGTAATCAAGTATTGGGCACGGGTAGTAGAGATAAAGGATATCCTTTCGGACCTGATGGACCAACACAGATTCTCATATGCTAACACATGCAAGGAACTCTTTTTCAAATGGTCAGAGTATGAGAAGAGTCATCCACTCAAGTGAAACCATTTGATGACTCTTAGAAGAATGAAAGTTGAAAGCGCCATGTGGCAATGTTTTGTTTTACTTAGCTTGCACTTTGATAGTTATTTTTAGTTGATAATTTGTTATAAATAAGAGGATAGACATGTTAGAAAGGGTTGATGGTTTTTGCAAAGACCCTCATTTTTATAATTGTAAAGAACTATTTATGAACTACCTTAATTGAGAAGTCTTGTTTAGGACTGGACACAAAATTATGTTTTTCATCAAAGGCGTGTGTGATTGGATCTAAGGAGGAATTACTTCTGACTTTATCTCATGAATGGATGTTGTAATGAGTAAGAGTTTTTGAATCTATTGATAAGTTAGTTGAATCAATGTTTTATAGTTCTTGTCTCTAATGATGGAAAGAAAATCATTGTGTTAATGTGTGATTAACGATTAGAGCTAAGGAAACTATTTTTCTTGCCATCGTTTATTGCATGTATGTTTTCTTTCGATAAATATATCTCAATCAATAATTGAAATACCAACAAGTTAATGTATTAATACTAGGCTTGTCATAAGTGTGAAAATCTTTGTCTGCACGCTTGAGCACAAGGGTTATCTCAAGCTCAGTCTTCTCTAGTAGTTAAATTGTCCCCCTTTTACCAATTGGCTTATACTGGCACACATCCTTTTATCAAACTCATCTAGTAAAAGAGAATGCAAAAAGAGAACATTCAAACTGAAGGAGGAGCTTTCACAAGAAGACATATTGTCAATCACTACGTAAAGCCCATCGATTAATTGGTCGGATCGCAAGATATGGAGAACCATTCCATTATCAAATGCTACAGATTCTAATTGGGCCTCAGTGGCGGGTTTGGTTCATGTTGGATTCTAATTGGGCCTCAGTGGCGGGTTTGGTTCATGTTGTTGAGTTAAATGGATTTAGGACCCCTCAACAAAATTGGCGCAAGAAGGAGGGCCTGGAGAATGAATGGCTGACAATATTTTTGATATAATATTTCACACAACCTGTAGATTCAAAACAACCCACATGCATGGCTAGTCATGATCAAGGCAACCCACACACGCTGAGTACTCCTGAAATGAGTAACTCACCCCAACAAGAGGAAGAACATTTATTCCTTGAAATACCTTACACTCTTCCCCACGAGGAGTTGAACCAGCTCATAAGAATTATAAGAGCTTACGTCCGACAAATCAGAGCACTACCCTTAACTCCGTTACTTCCTCGTAGAAAAAAAGTAAGCAGACCAATGGTCGACACCCCTGACCAGGTTTTTTTTCACATAGTAGAATACCTGATAGATTTCACCCTCACCGAAATTGAACATCCTTTCAATATAATCCTCGAAACACTAGTTGGTAACTACTCTGAGCCCGGCGATTTTTCTAACGAGGAAGGGTTTAACTCAGAACACTCAGTTTCGGATTCAGATGACATGGAAGATAACAATGAGCATAATGAAGAAAGGGGAAACCCATCTTAGAAAAATCAACTGTGGTTGGCCAGATATGCTCTGACAATCCCTGGACAAGTACATAACCTTCCTCGACATCCAGAAAAGTTACTCCCTAAATTTGACCCTGAAACCTCAGAATTTCCTGAAGACCATATCAAAAAATTCATACTAGCTATTAGACTAATGAATGTCCAACATGAAGACATAGTATGCATGATTTTCCCCTATACTTTTGAGAATGTAGCCTCTACGTGGTATTTTAAATTTCATGTAGGGTCCATAACTAGTTGGAAGAAGTTTCAAAAGTATTTTCTAGATAAATTTGTAGAAGAAACCACTACAAGAGCTTTGATGGTTGAGTTGTTCATCGCCACCATGAGTTCAAATGAGAAGGTTAAAGACTTCAATTAACGATTCACCACTATCCTAAAAAAATTTCAACCTGAGGCTAAACCCACTCAAGAGTTGCAAATCGAAGTATACACTAATGCTCTCCCAGCTTCCATTTCCATGTTTGTGAAGAGGGCTGCCAAAAAAACCTTAGCTGAGAATTTTGCAGAAGCCAAAACTATAGAATTCCAAATGAAGGGATGTAAAGAAGGCCAGGTCTCACTAGGCAAGAAGGAAGTTCAACCTCCTCCTAGGAGAGGACTCCCGTTGACCAGACCCCCAGGGAAACAAACAAAACAAGGTCCCGAAAAGGGAAGGGGAGACAAAGAATACCTACAACGCATGGTAAAGAAGTTGTCAAACGAAATCATAGACATGAAAATAAGTGCAGGGGAATTACTCCCTAAATTTGACCCTGAAACCTCAGAATTTCCTGAAGACCATATCAAAAAATTCATACTAGCTATTAGACTAATGAATGTCCAACATGAAGACATAGTATGCATGATTTTCCCCTATACTTTTGAGAATGTAGCCTCTACGTGGTATTTTAAATTTCATGTAGGGTCCATAACTAGTTGGAAGAAGTTTCAAAAGTATTTTCTAGATAAATTTGTAGAAGAAACCACTACAAGAGCTTTGATGGTTGAGTTGTTCATCGCCACCATGAGTTCAAATGAGAAGGTTAAAGACTTCAATTAACGATTCACCACTATCCTAAAAAAATTTCAACCTGAGGCTAAACCCACTCAAGAGTTGCAAATCGAAGTATACACTAATGCTCTCCCAGCTTCCATTTCCATGTTTGTGAAGAGGATTGCTAAAACAACCTTAGCTGAAATTTTTAAGAAAGCCAAAATAATATAATTCCAAATGAAGGGATGTAAAGAAGGCTAGGTCTCGTTAGTTAAGAGGGAAGTCCAACATCCTCCCAGGACAGGACTCTTGTTGACCAGAGCCCCAGGGAAACAAGCAGAACAAGGTCCCGAAAAAGGAAGTGGAGACATAGAAGACCTACAACACATGGTAAATAAGTTATCAAACGAAATTATAGACATGAAAAGAAGTGTAGGGGAAGGAAACCCAGGCCAGAGGCCCTATAAACCCTTTTTAAAAATAAATCCACCATTCAAAGTGATTGAACCTCCCCCAGGAAACTTAAACATCGATCTGGGAAATGTAGCATCCGAATCTTTTTGTACCTATCACCAAGAGAAACATTCTGAAAGAGACTACCCACAATGGGTGCATGCCATGAATTTGATGGCCAACCGGTTTCTATATGAGGTTTCCCTTACTGAACAATCAAGTGGCTTAGCTATGAATATTGTTGATCAGGAAGAAGTTGAGCCACCAGAAGAAACAACCATGCTAATATGGAACCATGACCTACCAATGCCTTATGATGATCTATTTGAGGTTCAAGAACCACCCGCAGAGGTCTTGGTTGTGAAAATGTGAAGTAGGGGTCACTCGGTCTCAAACGACCTTACTATGGCCCACACTTCGAGAGGAAAAAAAATGTCCGATCACCCAAAAGAATATTTTTCCTCCCAAATAAATCCTATAAACATCCATACCCGAGAATCACCCAAGTTAGACTACAACATAGTAGAAGATTTGAAAAAATTGAAGGCAAATATATCGGGCATGGACATGTGTAGAATCCCTCAGCATAAGGAATTTTTGTTACAAGCATTGAAGTCAGTAGAAAATATTACAAAAATCACCGACCAAGGATAAAATCTAGCCCTCTCAGATCTAAGAAATAAACCAACTGTGAACGCTTTCTTTGAAGATAAGAAGGGAAATACTTTTGTCCCATCGTTCCTCTTGACATTTGAAATCTTCAACAGAAACCTCCACAATTGTTTGGTTGACTTAGGGGCATCCTCTAACGTTATGCCGTTGTCTATATGTAATAAATTAAACACAGCCCCTATCAAAAGTGAAAAACATTTGATACAACTAGATAGAACCCAGGTGAAAGTTATAGGAGAACTCAAGGATGTCATGATCAGGATGGAAACACACCCGAAATTTATTCAAGTGATTGACATCATTGTAGTAAATATCCCATAAGCCTATGGATTGCTACTTAGTCGAGATCGGTCTGAGAAGTTAAACGGATACTTTAGTACAGACTGGGATCATCTTTGGTTTCCATTAAAGGGACACACGAATATGATCAGGATCGATAGGGAAATATATCTAAAACATACTTTCACTGACCTAGAAGCCCTCAACGAACCCTCTTCGGCAGATTTCCCCGTGTTAGGCAATTATTCCTGTGACTCTGATTTCAGGAATTTCTCCCCCCTCTCATCTGATGTTCCTCTTACTCAAAACTCCAAAATTACTTTTCAAGAAAATTTGTCGACGACGGCGGAGGAAACCCTCTTCTTTCAGAAACTTGTGTTAAAAACCATAGACCAAATAGGAGGAAAGGAGGAAAGTGGCAAGAAAAAAGAAACTGATGGTTTTCTCTCACAAGTTTGGACCTTGTACTTTGATGGGTCTAAGTCACAAGAAGGATCAAGAGTGGGGTGTATCCTCATTGATCCGAAATGTAAACGGGATTTGTTTTCCTACAGACTAGAATTTGAATGCACAAACAATACCTCTGAATACGAAGCTCTATTACAAGGGCTAAAGAAATCCATAGAATTCAATGTGAAAGAACTAACGGTTTTTGGATATTCTGAAATCATCGTTAGACAAGTAAGGAACACTATACATTGCAACTCTCCCCACTTGATGAATTATCAACATGAAGTGCATGGACTAATAGAACATTTTGAATCCTTCAACATTACAACGATCCCCAAAACAATGAACACTCTTGCTGATTCTCTGGCCACTACCGCCTCAAGGATATCCCTTTTAGAGGACTATGAAGCCTCTCAATTCACTATGGAGCTACTCTAAAAATCGTCAATGCCCAACAATATTTCTAATTGGAAGGTCTTTGAAGGAGATGAATAGATCATAAACTTCTTAACCAATTAGGAAAATTTTAAGGATCTAGCTATTGATGATGAAATATTTTAGGAACAAATAGTAGAATCGATCCTCATGCACAAGGAGTTGAAACAGATCAATCGACTGAAAAATTGAGGTTTCACACAATATCGAAAGGAGTAGCCAATTTAGAAAAACTTTTTGACTTAAGGGAAAGGTTTAAAGGGTCAACGAATACAAAGACAGGGATTTCCTATCCCATGTACGAAACCATTAACCTAGGAACCCCGAAGAACCCTAAGAATATAAATCTCGGCAAGACAGTTTCTAAAGAAGAAAGGAAGGCCTATCTCAAAATTTTCAGAGAATATCAAGATGTTTTTTCATGGTCCTACCGAGATCTGAAAACTTATAATACTCGTATCATTCAACACACAATATCATTAAAACCTGGAGTAAAACCCTTCCAACAAAAGCTTCGAAAATACCACTCATCTCTAGAGCCTCTCATGTGTCAGGAGTTGAAGAAATTACTAGATGCTAAAATTATTTTCCAGGTTAGACATTCTACATGGGTAGCAAATTTGGTTCCTGTCAGGAAAAAGTTTGGGGAGATCCACTTGTGTGTAGATTTCAAAAACCTCAATAGAGCATCATAAAATGACAACTACCCAGTCCCACCGATGGAGAAACTCTTTCATACCATGTCTGGCTCTAATATTTTCTCCCTGCTGGACGGTTTTTCAGGTTATAACCAAGTTCTAGTTTTAGAGGAATATCGTTTGAAAACTACCTTCCGAACCAATTGTGGAACCTTTGCTTATAAAAGCATGCCCTTTGGATTAATCAATGCAGGGAAAACCTTCCAAAGGGCTATGGACATAGCATTTCAGAGACTAATCAACAAATGTGTAGTAGTTTATTTCGATGGCATAACTGTGTATTCAAAGGACATAGAAGATCACATCCAACAGTTAAACCAGATTTTTGAAAGGTGTAGGAAATTCGGTATATCTTTAAACCCTAAGAAAACTATCTTTGGTGTCGAGGACGGTAAACTACTATGCCATATTATATCTCAAGCATGAATTCGCATAGACCTGGAACGAATTAGGGCTATAACTCATATTCAATTACCCCACAACAAAAAGGTTATGCAATCCTTATTTGGGAAAATCAATTTTGTGAGAAAGTTCACCCCTAATTTCATTGAAACTATCAAACCCTTACAAAAAATGATCCACAAAGATGTTGAATTTAAGTGGGATGATGAACGAAAAAGTGCTTTCAACAATATTAAGGCTGCAATATCTCAAGCTCCAGTGTTGTGAAGTCTCAAATTTAGCAAAGATTTCTTCCTCTATACTTTTTCCTCCGACCAATCGTTAGCTGCAGTATTGACTCAAAAGGATGATGACAATAATGAGGCCCCAATCTCATTTATGAGCACTAATCTCCAAGGGGATGAAATAAATTACCCTGCTATAGACAAGCATGCTTATGTAGTTTACAAGGCAGTGAAACACTTCAGATCTTACATCCTAAAGAACCATACCAAAGTCATTGTGCCTCATCCCGAAGTACCATCCCTTTTCATTCAACAGGATATGGGGGCAAGAAGAGGGAACTAGATGACAGTGGTCCGAGAATTTGATCTTGATATAAAACCTGCTAAATTGGTTACAGGACAAGGATTATGTAAACTGGCAACTGAATCCCAGGACCAAGTAAATGAAGACCCTAGATGGGAGAATGAATTGGCATTATGGTGTGGTGAAGCTTCATACATCTCCCCAAGGCAAGAGTCTTGGTATGAGAAACTAACTTATCTCCTGCATCATGGGACTTACCTAGAAAACCTAAACCCTAAGGAAAGGAGATCTCTCAGGTTAAAATCATTGCAATATCGCCTCATAAATTAGGTGCTCTTTCACATTAATTATGATGGGGTACCTTTAAGATGTCTCGAATGTGACGATGCATAAAAGGTTCTGAAAGAGCTCCATGATGAACTTGCAGGTGGACACTTTGTAGGGAATACCACCACTCACAAAATACCGAGAGTTTGTTATTATTGGCCTACTCTGTTTAGGGATGCTCACATGTATGCTAGAAACTGTAAAACTTGTCAAATAAGCACGGGGAGTGAAAATAGAGCAGTTGTCCCACTTCAACCTATGGCCATCTGCAGGCCATTCGAGCAATGGGGGTTGGATATCATAGGAGAAATTACACTGATTTCTTCAAAACAACATAGATATGTACTGACTGCCACATACTATTTCACAAAATGGGCAGAGGTCGTTCCTCTGACTCATGTAAAAGAAAAGGTGGTGATCCAATTCATAGAACAACCACTGATTACAAGGTTCGATATGCCTTCCATCCTTGTTTTCGATAATGTTGCTTACTTTTCTTCCACCTTATTAACAAATTTTTATTTAGATAAAGGAATCATAATCAAATACTTTGCAAACTACTATCCATAGGGGAACAGAGTGGCAGAATCAACCAATAAGAACCTAATGATAATATTAAAGAAAATAGTTGCAGAAAACCAGAGGAATTGGCACAATTTACTTCATAATGCCTTATGGGTTGATAGAGTAACACCCAAGGAAGATATAGGGAATTCCCCATACTTTTTGGTATATGTACATGAATCCATTCTCCCTAACGGGCTATATCTCCCATCTCTTCAGCTTGCTCATGATTCTAGAGGACAACCCTCATCAGTTATACAAAAAATAATTGATACCCTCCTCATGCTAGAAGAAGAAAAGGATAAAGAAAAATATAAGTTCAATGCTCATCAACAGATAGTTAAAAGGTGGTTTGACAAGCATAAGACCAAAGAGAAGAATTTTGAAGTAGGAGACTTAGTCCTGAAGTGGGACAGAGAAAATGAGTAGAAGGGAAAGCATTCGAAGTTTCAGAATCTATGGCTCGGACCTTTTCAGGTAGCCGAGAAAATTGGGGCAAGCACGTATCGGTTTCAAAATCTGAGGGGAGAACTTGATGCCCTCCCGGTGAATGGCCAAGCCCTAAAACAATATTTCTATTAAAAAAAAATATAAGAAATGAGTGTGTTTTCATGATACTTTGTTTCTAGGTAGGTTGATTGTGGAGTTCTTCATTTTTTGTTTTTCTTGTTATAGTCCTTTCTGTGCTTTTGAAGTTTGTGTTTAGAAAAGCATTGGTTGAACTTAGTTCATGCGATACGACGAACTCTATTCATGTCTCATGCTTACATACAACACAAAAAGCGTTGGAAGAATTATGGTTGTTTTGAAGGAGTTTTGTATCTAACCTGTGAAAATAAACAACCTTGGCAAAGTGATGAAGTGTCTGCCTGGTGGTCTGGTAAAACCTGAAGGGAAACATGGTAATATGGAAACGACTACATGCACTTCAAGACAGAGCTAGTAAAAATTCACCTTAACCATCTCATTTTTTGCAAATAACTGACGTCCTCCTCTCCCACTCGCTCAGGGAATTCTGCAGAAATAAAATAAATTATATCAAATGAGTGCAAAGAGGAGAGGGTATGCAGATAACTATGTTGAGGCTATGGACGCTCGCTGGCAGCGGAGCAAGGTCTGTGACGTCGGGGTAACTTTGTCAGGGCTATGGATGCTGTCTGGAAGCAGAGCAACACCATAGAAAGTGAATGATGATAACTAAAAGGCTCGGTGCTAGTGAATGATTTACTGGACTCTTTTCAAAAGAGGGCATGGGTCATGGTTATAGTAAACGAAAGTGGAATAAAGGTTGAAACTCCACAGGCATGCCCAGATTTCACCAACCAGGGAATTTCAAACGCAAGGATAGGAGAGGCTTTGATAAAAACTGGTTAAGTTCTTAACTATATTTTGCATCAACTGAGCTTGAGGTGGGAAAAAAAATTCTTCTTTCACCTAGTAAGTCATCATTTGTTGAGCACTCAACACGCCCTAAAAAAGCCTTATCAATTTTTTTGTCACTTTTTGGGTACCACTTGTTTTCTGCACTGTCTAACTCGATTTCATTTTGGGAAATGTTTTGTCTTTGTTTATTTTCATGACTCTCATCACTTATTCAGGTTTGTTTGAACTTATGAAACCTCATGAATAAAAACACCTTAACACCTAAACTAAGAATCGATAGCCAAACACTGCACCTAACATGCTCAAGTTTGGCGTCAGAAAGATTTCAAGTAAGTAAAAGGACCACTCGAAAAACAATAGTCGTCAATCGTCAATCCTCATCGGCATCGGCAGAAACCATTTTCGGTTTACGAAGGTTATTCACATAAAATTTCAAGAGATAGTCGATCCCCTTCGGTATCTGTAAAATATGAGGAGGACAAAAGTTAACAAAAGAAAAAAATAAATCGTCGATAGCCGATGCCCGACGCACTTTATAGGGATCATGGAAAATACATAAGGATCACAACAGACATTTTGACCACAATAAATTTATCCCCGATCGTCGATCCCTAATGCATTTTCAGCATCGAGACTTTTCCAAGGAAGTCAATCCGAGAGCACTTGAGTAGGTTTATCGTCGATTGTCGATCCTTGACAATTTTTGGCATCGACAAGATAGGATTTGGTTTTAGAAACATATGACTTAAAGAAATTCCCGAATCCGACTGACACGAGTGAATGAAGCCACTATTCTTGAATGCCACGTGTATTTACCAAGTAAGAGGGTCGTATGGTCTAGTTCTGTCTCGAGTCACTCTTCATTCCCTAAGTCCTATTCATACCTACGAGTCATATTTTCCATGTCAGCATCATATGGTAAGATGGATCGGAGTCAGATATTGTTCAGGAGGGTATCAATGAAAAGGTTCATAGCACAATCTCGACCCCCGATCCACCCACTGAAAAAGCAACACGACGTGACGTTTTCAGCATTAGATATGATCATATTTTGGACATTTAAGGAACTAATTAATACTCGATCCTACATTACTTGCCACCCTGTGTGCCAATTAAAACAATATTTTTTTTTTTTCGAAATCACCGATAGACCACATCACCACCTGCGCCTCTGCCATCAATCCATGATGAACTTAAGTTCTAACTCCTCTAAATATTCGGCGACAAATTTATCGAATTTTCACTCATAAATCGAATTCAATGGATGATGCGACACAATAAGATCTTCCCTGTTTAAATCTCTTAAACTGTTGAGAACAAATTCATTCTTTGCATAAGAGAATTCCAGAGCATCCGAAGAAGAAAAATGAGCAACTCGAAGACTGTACAGACCCTCGTGATTATAAAAAAAAAAAACAAGTTTAACAAGCTTCTGAGGTATGTATCCAAGTCTGTCAATTAGTTGGTCATAATTTATACATGTTCGTCTGGTATTTTACACAATCTCTAAATTTTTCTCAAGTTGCAGGAATAATGTTGCCGAGAAAGCCAACCACCAGACGCTCACCGAGGGCACCAAAGCTAAAATAACCAGAGACAGACGAAGGTAATTTTCCAGGGACCACGATGCAATTGGAGTACGCCCCTAGGTCGGAGCCCGTCGTCATGACAACAACAAATAAATTTTTCATCCAGCCTCCGGACTTTGTAGATACAGAGGCAAGGATCAGATCTAAGGTAGCACTCCCATAGTGGGGGGATATCTTCAAAAATATTAGCAGACAATAATATCCAGAGTATATCCCACACAACGACCCAAACGTAAGGGCACTCGATGACCAGGTGTTCCCCAGCATCTGACAATCATATTTACACATGGTGGCGATCATAACCCCTTTTCTCCCATGCATAGAGGTCCTGAAGTGGCTAATCGACCACACAGATGGGAAGAAATGTTTGATCAACAATGAGAATGACGGATGCATCATATTTTTCCTCCCAATAGAGGTCCAAAAATACTACAAGATCGGGGACCCAAAGGAGCGGTTCAACACGGACTTCATGGTGAAGTTCTATGAATTCCATGACACTAGTCGATTGATGGATTCATGGTGGAGATAAGACACAAAATTCACCAATCAGAGCAATGGATGGTACAAAACAATCAACCTGAGGGAGCCATACATCTATTTTATGGCTCTCATCTGCCAGCTATAAGGAGAAAATTATTTCTCCAAGTTTTCGGAAGCATGGATGCCTTTGGCATACATAGTTGCAATCACCGGAAGTAGTTTCAACCAGTGAGCAATAATCTCCAAACAATTAAGCATCTGTGTGTAGTAGGATCATACGTTGAAAGAAGGAGAGGCACCAACTTTCTACATGGCCTCTTACCTTCTCGATGTCATGTGCGCTAGGAACGTCTTCACTGGCATGAATCTAGGCTGGAATGTTGTAGAGCTCTCGGTCCATGTCTACTTCACTGTGCTATGGGAAAATAGGTAGAATAAATCTTACTCCCTCATCTGCGATGAGTTCATCACCCGCATCTATTTTATTATTTTTAAGAAGGAATGCTTGAGGCTATCAAGGATGGAGAAGAAAATGATAACCAAGGTAGGCCATTGGTACTTGGACAAGTGCGCAACCTACATCAAGGTGTTTGGGGCCACTGGAGCACCACATCTCCTACTAGCTCATGTCCCAGACTGGCTTGTCATGGGAGAAATTTATTATCATACCATCCTATAGGGTTACAATGCCACACTGGTCAAAGACAAGAAACAAGCCTTCATACCCTACGGTTTCCATGTACGGTTCTATCTAGTAAAGGATACTGCTCAAGCCAAACAGGAAGGGCTGAGCCAACTCAAATTCAGATTCCCAACAGGCTGATTCTGCAAGCACGATCCAAAAGGCCTAGTCCTGCAACATGCTTCATAGGTGTCATCCTGCTGGACATATGCTCATAATAATTTTGAGGACGAAGTATTCACAGAGAACGCCCAGGAATGGGACGAGGTGGTGCAGAGGATGGACAACCTAAACATGACCGGGTTCAAGGCCATGAGCGTAGATGAATAGGTGGAAACGATATAACAGTCAGCTCAAGAAGTCCTCAGATCTAGGGAAGAAATCAGACCGGCAAAGGAAAGAGAGGCACAGAGAAGGGGTTTTTTCTTGACAATAGAAGCGTAGACAAGGGGATTTATCTTAATGGCAGAGGCACAGAGATTCATTGATCATTTGCAAAATGACCTGGATATCAGAGAGATGATGAGGGTTCCTGCCGACAACCAAATCAAAATTCGAGGAGAGCCAAGTGGCTCAGAGCCGATACAACTTGAAGGAATCACTGGGCCAGAAAATCCTGCAAGACCACCACCACAGATCAGATCACCCAGGGGAATTTCAACTCAACCGAAAATATCAAGGACACCAGGTAGAACTAGTGCACAAAACCCCTTGCATGACTTGATAACTATCTATGATAATGATAAGAGTCCAGAGGTTTCACTAGTGACTCCGGTGCAAATTACAGAGGAAGAGGAACCCGAGAAAGTATCTTCCCCAGCTCCTGATGCTCCAATTCAAAGTCTTCCATAGAGCAACCAGGAGGTCGAAAGTGTCTTAGACACTAAGCTACTCGATACATCAGGATCCCCAATGGACGGCTCGAAGGATTAGCTAGGATCAGGCGAACAAGAAGGATAAATTCCACAACAGGAAATTGGCACCCCAATAGCTGATAACCAAGTAAGTACTAAACCTACGCCTGATTCCTCAATTTTAACCAATACTTTACCACCCGATGAGCAACAACCAGAGGCTGAGTCATCGAGACATATAGAAGAAGTCAAGAACCTAGTCTTGAACAAATATACATCGTCGGGAGCTTGGGAAACACTCTTACTTGGGGAGAGCAACAAATCCCCGAACCTATGGATGAGGTCACTGGCATACAATCCATCACCTATGACCTAAAGAGGAAACAAATCATGAAGAGAACCACTAAGAAGAGGAGGCTTACTTTGGACAGTTCCATCCCCATCACCATAGAGGAGAAATTGATCAACAAAGAACATGCCAAGACATATGAGCTTATCGGCATAGGGATGGAAATCACAGATGCCACCCTGGATAGAGCGAGGAAGGATGAAGAGGAGTTTCCTATTGTGCTAAAGGAATTGGAGCATCTGCACCATTTGGAAAAATACTATCAAGACTCCACACAGGCCACAATATTCTTGAGAAGCGAATTCCAAGATGCCTACAACAAATTCACGAGTGAGCGGCACCTTTTCACTGCAGGGATAGCCGATTTCTAGGAAGACACCCTTATGGCGTTGGCAATGTGAAAATACATCGAAATATGGTATGAGAAGGTCCACCAAGTAGTTGAGAGAATTGATTACATCAGTGCAGTTCAAAAGGGTTGAGACTTCAAAGAGCACGACATTCGAGTGCTAAGGGACAACAACATTGATCGTATAAGGAAGTCGATCGAATACTGGGTGAATATGGCCCAAGAACCTCATTAGGAGATCCAAGAGAAATGAGTCAATTTTGAAAGGAGCTGGACTAAGATCAATCGGGCGATGAGAGACATCGGTCTCCCAGAATTCGACACACCCAAGGACTTTTTTGACTTGCATGACATAGTCAAAATACATGTAGAACAAGACTCATCGTGGACTGTAGAGATAACAAAGTTGGAGAACATGGAGTCAGGTCAAGTACAACAGTTCATGGAGCACCTGATCAAGGCTCAGAAAATGTTACAACAGTTAAGTGTTAAAGTAGTCAAGTATCGGGCATGGGCAGTAGAGATAAAGGAGATCCTTTCAACCCCGATGGACCAACACAGATTCCTGTATGGTAACACATGCAAGGAACTCTTCATAAAATGGTTGGAGTATGAGAAGAGTCATCCACTCAAGTGAAACCATTTGATGACTCTTAGAAGACTGAGATTTGAAAGTGCCATGTGGCGATGTTTTGTTTTACTTAGCTTGCACTTTGATAGTTATTTTTAGTTGATTATTTGTTATAAATAAGAGGATCGTCATGTTAGAAAGGGCTGATGGTTTTTTCAAAGGCCCTCATTTTGGAATTGTAACCATATAGACCATTGACCCCTCCAAAGGCAACATATAGGTTTACATCATTAACGGTCATAGGGATGATGAAAATAATGTGTAATAGAGAGACCCCCAAAGTATGAAGTTAGAACAGAGTGATAGCTGAAATACTTTGTCGAGTGTGTGGAAGGAACAAGGAACAATCAGTCGGAAACCTGCTAGCAAACAAAAAACAGTACAATAATATATCATCACTGAGGTAGGAATTCCCATACTCAGAATACAAATGACTCAGAGCATAAATGTCGACATGTGAATATCCATGTCAAGTAAGACAGGTCATGGCCACCAAACATACACTGTGGATCCACACCATTATGACTCAAATCTGAACATAGCCACCAAAAATACATTGTGGATCTATGTGTTAAAGATTCAAATTTGAACATAGCCATGAGACATACAATGTGGATCTATGCAACAGTACAAAAATATACTCCA
The DNA here is from genome assembly GCA_900067695.1 of Picea abies. Taxonomy (NCBI): domain Eukaryota; kingdom Viridiplantae; phylum Streptophyta; class Pinopsida; order Pinales; family Pinaceae; genus Picea; species Picea abies. Next base: position 1,285 of record CBVK0100228107.1, on the reverse strand, counting down.
ACGCAACCTGAATCTGTCAGAAAAGATCCAGGGTCTTCATCTCCAGCACTCTATAGTACGAATATAACCATGTGAATACATGTGTCGAAGTCGAACATGGTAAAAACCACTTGATTACTGGTCATTAATGAACACCATTAACAAGTGCGAGGGAAATCACCATTAATGTCAATGAATCCCAAGATACACTAGTACAATCCAACGAATGTGAATTAATGAGATGAAGTTGAACACTCGGCAGAATCTCCCGATCAGGGGTCAATAATGAAAACCCACTGTCGAAAGCGAGGAAACCTGCCATTGAGGCATGCAAGTTCCAAGGTACCAATTAGTTTCTAAGTCTAATTCCTGGATAATGAGTTGAAGTCGAAAGGAAAAGACTCATCACAGGAGGGCCTTAATGTATCCCACATTAATGACATGAAACAAGTAACAAGATTTGATGTAGATCAAAGTAGCAAGTGATTCTAGACTGACTCAGGGATGGCCGATGCAATAGAAGGCTTTAAGGACTATGGAAATGGCTAACGCAATAGAAGGCTTTTCGGGTTGGACATCTTTTTGAACATATTAACGACGCAACAACTGTCTTGGAAACACTGACTCAACAACAGGGATCACAGACCAATTTGTAACATTATAAAGGAGTATGATCAAGAGATGAGTGGGTTTTCCAACCTAGACACAAAGAGATTGAAAGGGTGTCATGTTCAAAGGTGACTCTTCCATGGAATACAGGTTTAGACACATTTCTTTCCCAATTTTTCCCCCACCATTTATGGTGAGTACCTCTTTATTTTTACGCAAGCTTGAGGAGGATGACATATGCTTGTAATGTAAGCTCATCCTTCAGACAATTCCCTCAGAGTATGTTTAACAAACACTAGGAAGGAGTGGTTCAGTCCCACATGGGCCTTTCAATGTTTGTTTTATGAGTCCAAATAAAGAAAACTCAGGGATTTTTCATGCTTATAGAGTCTAAAAAACACTTAAAGAGAACTCTCCCATTTCCTTTTTCATAAATTGGTTCGATGAGACCAAAAAAGTGATAAACTATCACTCACCAAATGTTTTCTTCAAATACTTTTACGAGCGTGAAAAGAACAAGATCGCTCGGCAATATTTTCATGTTTAGAGAGTTTGAAAAGAGCTTAAAGGGAACTCCATGGGGTTCCTTTTTCGTATAACCTTTACGAGTCCGAAAAAGTGATCAAAGTATACTCAATTACATTCTCATTGATTTATGAGCATGAGAAAGAACAAATACTAAGCTCAGTAACTTATT
>CBVK0100228106.1:0-25903 GCA_900067695.1 Picea abies | reverse complement strand
GAGTTGGTGCTCATATGTATGATAATGTAAATAATGTAACTATTACTTATCATATAAAGAAAAAGAGGTTTTTACCCTGTATGGGTTTCCTCAGGAAATATCTGTCTTTGTGTTTCTCATATATGTGACTGATGTTGAATGTGCCATTGTTTATTTCCCTGCATTATTGTGATCATCATTTAGTGTCTCAACAAAGAGTTTAAAAGAAGCATAATTGTTTAAGCATGGTAACAACTGATTCACCCCCCCCTCTCAGTTGTCCAATAGACACTTACTCCCATAATCGATCTACAGTGATGAGGATTCACTCCTTATTGGTCAAGATGACCATAGCATGTGTCTGGACACATCTGTATGGGATCCAGGTGCAAATGATATTAGTAGGGTGAGTGCGTAGGAGGATACAGCTACCCATACTGGATATGGTGCGATTCAGATAGGGGTAGCAGTTGGTGATGGTGTGCAGTGGCCTACAGGAGGACTCAGTAGCATAGTGGATAGTGGGTAGTTCAATTCCTTATCTTTTGAGGAGTGTGTTGTTGGGGATTCCATTGTTGACACTAGCAGTGAGGGGCAAGAGGTAGCACCTCAACAGGATTGTGACCAAGAGTCACGACACTTGTCATGACAGTTGAGAGTCAGTGAGGACATGATCATGGCAGCCACTAGATGCATTGATGATACACATGCATTGGTGGTAGATTATTGTTGGAGGGCCTCGATGGCACAGGATAGTTCAGATGGGGGACTTTTCATTAATGACTTCCATACACTTAGGGAGAGAGTGATTGTGATGAGGGTTGACTACCAGCAGTTGTTGAGGGATAGGGATTACCTGTTGGAGGTTGGTGAGATGTATCATAGGGCACTAAGGGAGCAGGAGGTTGAGTTGGACCGACTCACTCATGACTTGGTGAGCACACGGAGATTATTGGAAGGCACACAGACTGCCCTTCAGGAATTAGAGTCCAGATCAGAGGAGCTCCTTGAGGAAATTAGACAAAGAACCATTACATCTATTTCAGCAGAGAGTCAGATATATCCCTCAGCCACATTGCGAGAGGATGTTGGTGGTTTAGCAGTGGAGCACCAATTGAGGGAAGAGCATGAGGAGTACCCAGGATCACTAATGAGTATGGAAAAATATGATCCAGAGACGCAGGAGGATGTCCATAGGTCATAGGGACCACCCTTCATGAGGGGTGTTGAGATAGTTGGGCACACACATACACATGGGGATTCCAAAGACAGGGGTAGTTATGAGGACAATTCCATTTGTGTTCCAGGATTGGTTGACCTTCATGTAGAGGATGACCCAGTAATACACCCAGGATCCATGATGTTGCAGGTTTATATAGGAGATCACATGAGTATGCAGGGGCTTATAGTGATGAGTGGTACTTCATAGATACATACAGATGTGTACAGTGGGATTCATGGGGACACACTAGATTGCAGGGAGGAGATGTACTTCGTAGAGCATGGAGATTCCTCTCCCTTGAAGCAGTATACAGATTTGGGAGATCACCTTCATTGTAGCAGCAGTTGCATGAGTGATGATGGGTGGAGAATGATTGACCCTCAATTTATGAAGATAACTATTGTTGTACCCAATGGTTGGTGTTCAGTGATGAGTACAGGCGATTATTTACCATGGGTGCTAGTGGACGAGCTTTTGGTCAAGTCCTTGGGATCGACCAAAGCATATGATACTTTCTAGTCCTACATTTGGTTGCAGATATTTATGGTAGCCTTTCCCGATACTTTTATCATTGACAAAAATGCAGAGGGAGCTAAACAGTGGCAGGGGACATGGAGAGTTGGTAAGCTGAGACCACCTGACAAGAGTGTCTTGATTGCATACACCAGGATAGGGTTGGGTCATCAGGGGCAGACAGTTGAGGCCCTAGGCGTGATGGAAAGTATCCTAGGCCATGGGACACAGGATATCTCAGAGGTTACTACATATTCAAACTCTCATTGGGATGAGGGTGGAGGGATTTTGACAGTTACCAGTAGGGCACATCAGCCGTTAGTGGGGATTGGAAGTGATGAACTTCCAAATTTGACATGGGATCCGTGAGTCCATGGGGTCAAAAGTTTGTTTCATCTTATGAGGATATAGGAGTGGAGGGTCCAGTATGGATACTTTGATCAGACAGTCATGATCAGAGTAGAGAAGCATCAGCATGATGGTCCCTGTCAGAGACTAGCATGGGACCCTGGAATTATGGGGTTGGGCATTTCATTGACTGATGGAGACGAGCATACGTTTGCAAAGGGAAGTCACTTTGCTTTCCCATTGAGCTTCAGTATTGGGGAGAGCACCTCACTGGATGGTGATTCGTTGAGGTCTTGTAGTACCTCACTATGGCTGCAGCATGTTCAGTCGATAGGGGTTGTGTTGATTTTGGTATGATTTGATAGGATAGACCCATTTCGGGTTGAGGCCATGTGTTATTTGCAGGAGACTCATGGTGTTGATATGTTACAGAACTATACTCCAATGGGCATTACAGTTCACATTTTGATATGGGACCCAGGGATTGAAGTGCTTGGTAGTTCAACGTTTGATGGAGTTGAGTTTTGAGTAGAGTGGTTGCTCGGGGAGTTGACTGAGATTCTTTGGCCATTGATCATTCTACTCATCAAGAGCATGTGGGTGTCATGTGTGGTGAGCACTTGGAGAGACCACGTCTTGAGGGGAGTCTACCTTGTGTCACATAGGTGGATATGAGACCCTGGTATCATATGTAGTTGGATTCAGTTATTGCTTGAGGACAAGCAATATTCTGACAGGGAAGACTGTAATGTCCCCATTGTGGGACATTATAACATTACAACATTTCAAAGTGTTATGCCTACCCGAGTAGCCAGATAGGGGTGACAGAGAGTTCGGGAGATATTGAGGGAATTATTTCGGCCCGACTTGTATCTTTCATCATCAGGATCCATTTTGCACAGCTGGGCTTTGGTTTCATTGCATTCCGATGATTTCCGTAATTTTGAGTTATTATGGGTCATATCTTAATTAAATTAACTAAGAAGGTCATAATAGGAATATTACTTGGAGAAACCTCTTAGTGTAATAACTCATCGGAATCGGGAGGAAGAGTATTATAGGATAAGATGATGAGAAGTGACTTTCAGTGGTCGGAGAAGCCATTAGGATGGATAAATCACTTTTTAGAGGCGAAATGGTTAATTAATTAATTAATTAAGTGATATAATCAAGGAATAATAAAATAAATTAAAAGTCACTTGGAGGTAAAAGGTCAACAACGAATTAGGGTTTCGAGAAGCTATAAAGGAAGGGTAAAACGACCTAATTCATTAGGCATTGTTATGATTTGATGTTGAGAGTTCCCAGAGGAGGAGGAGAGTCGAACTTACTGTTTTGTGGATTTCTAGAGGAAACCACCACCATTGATCGGTTTCAGTGTTGAGAGACACACCCTAGCCCATCGGAGATACCATCTAGGTATTTCACCATACTTTTCAGGAGTATCCATTGCAGAGTGTGCAACTCAGCTAGTGAGGGCACAAGTCAATTTGAGGGTTTGGAGAGCTACACGAGATCCATATCCAGATAGTAGTTTCCTTCCAACCCATTTGAGATCCAGCCAGGGCACTTCTATTGAGACATCTATCGTCAGATTCTGATGGTGGAATATTGCAGATCAACTCATTCATCCATTTAAGGCGCAGCTCTTCCGAACAGACATTTGGTGTTGCATGCAGAGTTTCAAAGTAAATCCGGACAAATCCTTTCGACCCATTTCCTTATTTGGTGAGATGATCGTTTTGAGCCATATAGCAGTAGATTTCATTGGTGGAATCCTTTGGGGCGCATCCAGAGTCTCAGGAGGTGCGAAAACTCCCCAGGGGTCCAGATCCAATGCCTCAAGGGTCAGATCCAAGATTTGAAAGACATCCATTTCAGTCTAGAGACTAGGGCACTTCTATTGGAGCAATTTCCAATGCATTCTGTCAGTCGATTCTTCCGGACGAGTTTTCCAGCTGGTAGCGGTTATCGTACTTCTTCAGAATTGCAAATATTGTGGATCTATCTGTGTATACATCAGATCTGCTATCATCTTCTGATCACAGGTATTTTGATGTTATTTGTTTGTATTCCATTGACGATCCATGAGATCTAACTGACGATTATTTCTATATTTCCAGTAAGCTATTGTATTTCCATGCTTGAGTCACATAATACATATATTGGGCAGTTGATGTTCTTTACTTCCACATGCATCCTTTATATATTGTTTAAACCATAAATATGCAACATGCACATGCAATAACCAACATGCACTTGCAATAACCATAAATATCTCAAACACACAATTAAAACGCATCCTTAAACCCCCAGTGTATCAGATATGCGAGACAGAACATTAGATCAGTAGCAAATATCTTGATCAGCGGGATCAGGGATATTTCAGACTAGGGTGTGCATTTTACTCTAATGTAGTTTTGACTTCAGATTTATATGTAATCTCAAATCTAGGTGCATGAAAACAACCTATCATGTTCTTAAAATACACTTTAGATGACATCAGTAAATTTTTCATATATATAACTCCATATTAAAACTTATAAAACAAGTTATGGAGCTACAAAGGATCTTTGGCATGCATTTTAATTTGGTCACTTGGTGCAGTTGCGACCATCCAACTTACAAGACAATTTTTTTATCTTCTACATATCAACCCTTTTTAAAATTGCAATTGAAAAATCAACAACATGAATAGGTCTAATATGATAAACCACACCCCCAAATACTTTCACAACTAAAATCTAAGGTATAATAAAACCTTGGCTTACATTTTACAAATAGCTTAGGAATTTCTAGGGTTTTACTAGGCATCTATTGCTTATTTTTGCACAACAACTTTTTTTTATGACAAAAAATGAAAAACTAAGTATATAGGCTTACGAAAAATGACTTAAAAAATCATTTAAAATTTGAACCACTCAAATTGAATTAGTTTTAAGACCTAGGCATGCATTTTAGAGTAACCTAGAATGCATTTTGCACCTTGGAAAAATATACACCAATGCAAATTTTTCCCTCTTTGCCCTATAAGACAATTTTTGGTAATTTTACAGGGAAAAGGGTTTTAAGTTTCAAATTGCATAAACAAATATACAGAAATATCTACTACTTTTCTACAACCATGTAACTTAAAATATTTCCTATAATATTGACCTCTTTATTCTATAAAATAGTTATTGGTGTTTTTGCACAACAAGGAGTTTTAGTTCTCTAAATGCACAAGCAAAGGTATACGCAGATGTAAAAAGATAAATTACATACTCTCGACCAAATTGAATCAATCAATTTATAGGTGAACAAAATCTATATTCTCTATGACATATTCTCTTTAAAGTATTTTTATATGGGTCATTGACTTTGATTTCTATCATAACCCACAATCCTATGATTCATGAAAAGGTCATGAATCTTTGTGAATATAAATCATACTTATTGGTGTGTAAATGCACTCATAATTGTAAAAGCATGTTAAAAAATATTGTAATCATCAATTTACAGCTCAAATAATAAATTATGGAGGATAATCCAACTTTGGCCATGCACTTTTGTATAGCCAACTTTAACAAATTGACTTTTTAGTCTTATAAGGAAATTTTTAGACTTTGTGCACATCAGGCAATTTTTTGTTTAGAACTACCAATATAAGGTTATGGCAAGGTGTAAATTCATAAATTACACCTTTTTCAAGTTGAGCCACTCAATTTGGTTCAAAATAGAAACTAGGACGTGCATTTTACTCTAAATCAGTGTTAACTTTAGATTTACATGATATCCCAAATCTAGATGCTTGAATTCAACCTCCCCTGTTCTTAAATTTCACTTTATACGACATAGGTGAATAAAAATATAGACATATCCATCGTACAACTCTAGTCGGTGGTTTATGGTCATATTCTTCACCAAAAGCTCTCTGGTTCGAGCCCCCTTGTCTGTTACCCTTATATTTGAAACCCCTGTCGCCGCCTCCACCTACTATCCTCCCATAGTCCCGGAATCCACCGCAAAGTCGCCCAGAACCGTCGCGATCCAGCTCGTCAGTGGAGCGCTCCTGGGGATCGATTGACATCATCATCATCTCCTTAGACATCAGGCCCTTCGATACCGATGCTTCCCCACCACCGCGGGTCTGTCCGCCTGGCCCGACATAAAACTCGGTGGCGAATTCCAAAATCGAACAATTCTGGCCCTTGTTCTTCTTCTTCGGCTTTCCGGCAGCCACCGCCTCACGAAGGCTCGAGAAACTCTCTGGTCCGCCACCTACAACCACCATAGAACTACTACCTCTCTCTGCAACTTCATTGGCTTTGGTGTCCTCCTTTTCGGATCCTCCGCCCATGCACCCATCCCCCACGGCTTCGCCATCATATTGATTGAAAGTCGCTCAGATGAATAAACAAATGGTGGTGCTCTAGGTAATGAGAACTCAAATCTGAACACATACCTTTGGTTCTCAGCGAAGAATCTAGTTCATTGATATTTTAGTACTCAAGGCCTTATTTAAATGATCTATATATAAAGATATTTTAAAATGTTTCAATTCAAATTTTAAGTTGGCACAATATTTGTATTTTTAATCAAGAACTTAAATAATAAAATAATAATTTTTTAGGGTATGTTTTATTTTTGGTGATAGTATTATCAATTGGAGGTATCCATTATATTGGTATCAATGTTTTTTAAGTGTGTCCAAAGATAGCTAACTTAGTAATCAAGATTCTACATAAATAGGAAGATGTTACTTTGTTCCAAATATGTTTTATCTTTCAATATTGATTTTGAATGCGTTTCAGAAGGTACCCATGTTATTAATTAAAATCTTGTCTAAATAGAAGGATAATAGTAGATTGGGGACATGTTTTTGAAGTGAGTTACTCACTATACAAATTTAATCTTTCCAGTGAAATCATTTTTTTTATGAGGCAAAGTTCTTCTCTAATACACTCATTTATTTTTACAATTCAACAATTTGGGTCTTCTTAAAATAAGCTAAAACATTTAGGATAATGTTCCATGGTCACAATTCCCATCAATCAAGTGTTACCATAACTTCTCTAAGGGTGGAAAACTATCATAACTTAGTTGTCCACCATACATGAGGATAGTCATCACTTGTTTCTATCCACAAATGTGGGCTAACTCATCATTGTTATTCAAGGAAAACCACACCACCTGAAATAACACATTGGTGGTCAATAAGGGGGTGGATGTAATTACTTGACTTCAACCCCTTGAGCTTGATATTGATCTTGATATTGTTTATATTGTAATTATGTTTTTGACTTACTATGTGTTTCTCAATCACATGAGGTAGTTTCCATGGTGATTTGGAGCTTGATCATTTTAATGTTAATGAAAGGTTTCATTGCTCACTGGCGGGGAGGACATCATTGGGGCTATGAGTCCACTAGAAAGAAGGGTAAATGGGTCTAATGTGGGGAATGACCTGTGCCTTATGATGATGTCTTACCCTATCTCTAGAGTGCTAAGTTGGACCAGGATCCTAGTTTAATAAAAAGGGAAATCTAAATATGATAACTTAGTAATCTTATGCCAAAGTAACTAACTCCTATTTTTTGGTAACTATATTTTATACCTGTGCCATGACCTTCTATTTTGTAGAAACCAACTCCTACCTTAAACAAATCGAGAAAGGAGTGGAGGAAATATTATTGCCTCTCACCCATTCACTCAATTCATGCATGCCAATTTGAATGGGGAGATGAGAGCTTGGGAAAAAGAGGTTTTTTGAGGAACAAGAGAGGTTTTAAGAAAGAAAAATTGAACTCAATATATGATCAATGGAGAGATGAAAGAAACATTTTTGGGTGATATTAGATACCATTGAAAAGAATCTAGATACTATTTCAAATCCATAAAGGTTGTTGTCTTGTTAGGCTATCCAAAGAGCCATAAAATATATACCAGCTTCCCAGTGCTAGAAATGAAATTTGGAAGTAGCTAATGACTTGGGATTATCTTGGACATACTAAAGAGCACATAAAGCAAGGGAATACACACGAGACTAAAACAACCCAGAGTCACATCCTCAGGTTAACTAGTAGTCCTGAGGATGTGACTGCTAGTTGGCCTCTTAGGACTAGTAGTCATGTCTTGTAGTGGCTCATTTGGGTCTGTTTCAATGAATTTTGAGGTTTTAAGAGTTGGAATGAAGGTTGAATAGGTAAATCATCCTAAGGAAGGATGTGAGGTATATAATGAATTAATTTATGATGTTTGGTGATTATTTGAGTAATATATGACTCTTTTTTATTTGTTTGTTAGCCTCCCAAAAGAAGGCTTACTCAAATCCCATTTACCTTCACATATATGGTTATAGTGAATGAATGAGAGTTTGGAATAGTTAAATGGAATACTAGAAAGTTATAGGAAGTGTTTATCTCTATTTGGGATTTAGTTGTATATGTGTGTGTACTTGAAAATGATCTCCTTAAATGGGAAAAGGGCTAAATCCCCCTTACCCTCATGAACACATGAGAATGCAATGATTATTTAAGGTGTGACTATCATGGATGGATTCAACGAGTGCTTTGAATTATTCACTATTATATATTATGAATTATGCAATTCTTTGAAATCCCTAAACATAGCCATGTATATTAAGGCTTTGAGGCAAGAGGCTTGTAAGTGAAAGAATCTTCTCCAGGTGATGATATAACACTAATGAACATTAGACTACTCTTCTAAGTAGTGTGTTAATTATTTCATGTATTTGTTTGGAAATTGTTTGCCTTACAACCTTGAAGCTATCCCTTTGAGGAGGAAGCAAAACTTAAATTCTATAATATTCCATGTCACTATCAAGATGAGATATCGATAGGCCTCTAAGCCAAAGTTAGAATGTGATTAGATCTTATGTATTATTGAAGGAATGATGTCAATCATGCATAGTTGACATAATCATGAAAATGTGGGATAAGTTGTACATTACCAATCCTTGTTTTTGCATTGCATAAGATCATAACTTCATGTTGTATTGCATAAAAGAAAATTTATCTAGACTTATAATGAAAAGATTTCAAGTTTGTATTGAGTTGTCTAGAGAAATGTTTATCTCACATTTGTTTTCAAATACTAAAATATTGACTTATGTTGTTTAGTATGTGATGCCAAACATTTTCATTGTATACATGAATTGGAATTGAAGGGATTATTGTTGATATGGTCTAACAATGTCGAAAATTAATTATCATACCATTCCCATCAATGCATATTTAGGCCATCAAACCCTATATTGTTTTTTGGATCTGAAGGTATGTTACAACAAACTTTCACTGCTACCATATGTTTATGGGTTTTGGGTCATTAACCTATTTCCTTTTGTCTAAGGAAGACAGTCTCTTTGTCAATTGAAATCAATTTTAGGTCTTACTCCAATACCATGTAGAACTGCAACTTATGAAAAAATTCTTATAAAGATTTGAGACAAAAATTGATTAAAAATGATTGAGTTTGTCCACTCCCATCACATTTTATTCCTTTATATTGTTAATAATAAATTAGAGATGTTCAATAAAATATATAAATAAAATAATTAATCAGAGACATTTTTTATCTTCAATTTAAAGATGTTCGATAAAATGTTTACATTATTATTTATATATAAGATTCTTGTCAATTTGAGACACATTAACCTTGAGTATTTACACCCAAAATAAATGTCTAAATTGAAAAAACCTTTACAATGAATAATATCTTATTCCATTCTAATAATTCTCATAAAAAAATTAACTTAAATATTGAAATTACACTACATATAATTATAATACTATCAAAGTACATAAAGTCACATCAACTTATTGAAAGTGGCTTCAATGATGACCAAAAGGGAAATTGGTTTTCTTGCAAATACTATCTAACTTGAAACCATATTTTAGTCTTGGAGTAATAATTAAATTTATTTCTTATTGGATAAGATCTTATCTTTCTCAGACATAAGGAAATATGTTAATGGTCGAAGACCTAGATACATATGGAAAGAGTGAATATCTACCCCTTTATGGACCACCAATGGGTCATTTCAAGTGGCATAGTTTTCCTTGCATAGTTCAATGATGACTCAACGTGCATTCACAAATAATAACCGATGATCACTATCCCCACTACTAGATAACCATTGAATTATAATCGACTCCAAAAAATATCAAACCAATTAAAAACTTAATAAAACATTAAAGAATTTATTTTTCCAGGTTATAAATCCCAACAAAAACCCTCGAGTACTTCCCCTCATTTCAAGGATGGTATCCAGGGAAAACCCTAGAATATTTAGGGCACAAGGCCGATCAACAATAGTGTTGAAAGACATTACAATAATATACTCATTAAGAAATCAACATCTCACTTGCGAGAATTGAACTTGGGTGGGGAGGATAACTCATTCCTCCTAACCACCCAAACTAAACCCATTTGACAAAATATTAAAAGAAATTATGTATCTTAATATGAAATGATAAAATTTCCCATGACTAAGGTCATTTAAGGAGATTCATCTTGGTATACCCAACCACTTATATGTGTTATCAAATCACATAGTGGTAATCTAGAGGTATATTCCATTTAATCAAAAGGATGTCATATATTTTTTATTTCTACCGTGAGTACCATTTACCTAACACAAATGCTCATGTAGACCTAATGCATCCATGTATTTCTTACCCATGCATCGAGGCAATGAAAATTACATCCTCACTTAGATATTCTCATTGCACCACATTTCCATGTGGGTCCAATGTACCAACTTGGACACCCATGGGGAAATTAATTGTATTTTCCATTAGATACTTCACTTCTATGCATTTCCTTGGAGACCCATGCACCCAATCATGTCCACACATAATGACAATGAGAATTGAGAAGGGTGAGGTATATGCGCTCGTTTTTAAGAATTAATTTTTTTGACATATCACCAATAATCTAGATTGGATCATTATATTATTTTCCATCTATCTCGATGTTTTCAGAGTGGAAAAAAATGGAGGAATCAACTTGCAGGGTCATTTTAGTGGTAAGTCCAAGTTTGGAAAATTGGGGTCTGGAACTTTCTAGAGCCATTTTGAATATTTAAGCATAATTTTTTTGTGTTATAGTATTTGAAACTTATTCACATCCCATTGCCAATGCTCTACACTCTAATACCTTTCCAACGATGCAAATTGTGTGTCAATCAGAGTTTGTATGAAAAAGTTATGCCTCCCACAAGTTGACATATCGTGTTGACCACCATGGTATGAGAGGATGCCACATCGGGCCTCATTACTCCTGCATATTGGGCTAGCCACGTATTCAATTTCAATAATATTCTAGAAGGATCAAAACCGTATCTCAATTGAGGGTTGAGGAAGTCAAAAACCTACCCCTGTATGGATATCGGGCTATATTAAATACAATACCACTAGGAGGAGAAGGGATTACATTATTTTTCATTATATCTTGTTCCATAGATGAGTAAAAAATATGAGAGTGGTATTATTTGAGAATCACAGAGGAGAGATTATGTAGCATCCATACATGCCACATCTCAAAGGAAAATCCACAGAGAGTGCATATTTCTTTGTACTTGCATCATTTCTATACCAAAGAAAAGAGCGGAGAGAAGCCTCACCTTCTAGCTGGTTTTTCTCTCGTATTTGGTGTTGGCACCCAAAGTTTTAATTTAAATTTTGCGTGCATGCACTAAGGGAGAAGTGTGTGACCATTTTGTATTTTTTTCATGCACCTGAGTAAGTGCACAAGGATAGCCATGAAGTGTGCATCGAATCTATTTTTGTCAGCAAAGCGTAGAACATAAAGACTAAAAAGTGTGTGTTGGTCATGGTTTTGTCAGTTAAATCAAAAATCAAGAAGATTCTCACCAAAAGAAAGAAATCAATCATCGAGATATCTTCATGAATGATTAGTGCCAACAGCATAAAAATACATGGGGCATCTAGAAAAAAGGAGTTGGTCAGGAAGTTAATATTACCCCTGATGCAGAAAGTCTACATAGAGTGCTTACAGGTACCTAAAGAGTGTGAGGCAGTTGGATCAGACAAGTGAGTGGATCATAGAAAAAAGGGACAATGCTCCCCAAAAGCGAAGGACATAAAAATGATCTTTAAGCTTAGATATAGAGTTGGCTCATGTCTTGAGGAGTTTATGAGAAGATATTCAACTAGTCTAAGAGTTTCGAGTTAGTTAACAGCATTAAGCTCACCCTGAGCCTACTGCAATATTGTAATGTCTTTGAATATATTCCTTCATTTTGATATCTTGAGTCCTAAATAAAGTCACATGGTGCATTCTATGTATTCCCCCTATTTATATAATGATGATATGAGATTACATGGCTATCATAGGCAACTATTCATTGCAATGTATAGCTCTATTGTGATGAAATAGCTCCAGTAATGAATATATGGAAATTCCAATCTATTTTGTGTCTATTATGAATGGGTTGAATGTGGATGTGTATTGTTTTCATTCTTAGTCCTTAATGAAGTATCATATTTGAGTTATATGGATTCCAATTGCAATAGTATTTAGTATGTTTAATCCTTCATCACTGACACAAGACCTTATGGTCTTTGTGCTCCTCTCTGTGTCTTGGGTGAGACTTTCCTCGACCCTGGTCAAGGATTGATATGTCGGAGCTATGGGGTTTTCTTGGACATGCTCTGGAAGAAACCTGGGTCTAAACCACCCTATCATTAGGAAGGTTGGTGCACATGCAATACTGAACTTAAATGGCAAAAAAAAACCAAAAAAATGGTTTCTTTGTCGAGAATTGAATTCTTGTTGAAATTGATGGAGGAAAAGAGAAATGTGGTGGCATCCTTCTAAGGAGGAGAATCATATTGGATAGAAGAAAAACATGACATGTTTTCTTTGTGAGAGACACAAGGATTTCGAGTGAAAGAAAAGAAATAGAAGGATCGATACATTTCCTCGAACATGCGTGAGCTCCTCTTCGGAGAATTTCTATGTCTATTGCATGAATGGTTAAAAACACAAGCTAATATCAATCCGATCATGCTACTAGTGGAGCCAATATTTTGGGATTAAGGCACTAGAGAACAGGTGGACTTGGCCGATTTATTTTTGGTTCACTCAAGTGAAGGAAGGATACATTGTTGAATTCACCATTCAATATTGTGATTCTATGAGCGAGGATGAAAAAAAGTCCAAAGAAGGTCCAAGAAAGTGAATGCTCGAAGCGATTCCACTTTGGATCAAGATGATATTCGTAGACAAGACATTGATGTGTATTGAGCCCAATAGGATGGATAAGTAAGCCCCCAGTGTTGGGGGTGGATTTGGAAAAGGTGGGGAAAACATGCATCCAATGAGGAGGATCCAAGCTGTTTCTAAGATTAGGTGAGGAGTGGAATGGACCCGGAGGAGCATAGGAGAAAAATATCTAAGAGATATGCAAGAAGATTTGATATGAGAGAAAAGGATAAGAAGAGGAGTGGAAAAGAGTTGTGAAAGGGTTCTCAATGAGGTATTGGGCCAAGAATGAAGAGTAATCTCACACCACTTAGTGTTTAGAGAGAGGATATTATGCCAGAGTGGACCATAGGTGAGGGCAGGTCTGGAAAGAGGCATGCAATAAAAGATACTAGTAATGACGGTAGTGGTATTGAGGGCCTAGGTGAAAAATCTCGTACCCTTTGATTGTTGCGCTATTACACAACCTTAAGAGAATCAATAGCATGCAGGTATGGTGTGCGGGTGAAAATTTGCAATGCACCGAGGGAATCTAATGAGGTAACGTCACATGGTTATGTGCTAAAAAAATAGAAGATGTCATACAACTCCATGAGGCACCAATATGAAGAGAATGTGGTACTCAATGTAGTGGTAGTACGTTGAGAAAGAAAGAGACTATTGTGCGGAGTGGGACCGTGTTGAGTAAAGAAAGTGATTCTCTACAAGGTGGCAGTGCACAGATTGGAATGGGAGATGAGGTGCACAGTGGTAGTGAATGGATCATCATGGGGGTAGGCGTGCATGGTTTTGTTGTGAGGTCAGGTTCATAATAAAGGGAACATATCATTGGTGCGCCAAAATATAAGGAAGATGAAGGCTCCCCTAGTGGCGGGGGAGATGAGTTGGTATTTTTGGATGGTCTTGCATGGCTTCAAATTGATATCTCCTTGGGTGACCTCACGATAAGTTTCAAAATAAGAATATCCTATCCCCCCTTTGTACCTCCCCCCTCGTGCATTTTTAATCATTAATAAACCACAATAGATTTCAAATATATTGGAGTTGAAGAAAGAGAAGAAGAAGAAATAAGTGAAAAAGAAATGAAGAGGAAAGTGAAGTCAACAAAACTTTTCCCTGAGCGATAGTGGTGTGGAAATATCTAATCAATAATAATTAGAGAAGAAGAAATAATTATTGTTCCAAGATGGTGAATCAAGACAGTACACTGCGGTTTTCTGTATTCCATGGAATGGGTAAAGATGATGTAGAGAAACATTGCTTCACTTGTGAAGCAATATGGTCTATGAAGAGGGTTACAGATGACGTGACATATATCTCACAATTAGAGACTACATTTAGGGATAGAGCCCTAACATGGTACATGAAATAAAAATTCATTGTGCCAGCGGGACAAGCGAGGTCCTTGGTAGAGATTAACCAACCTATGCTTTGGGAGTTTCAAAAGCCGAACTCTGAGTCTCAATGTATAGCTGAGATCAAATAAATGAAATATAAGGAAGGATAGATTGTTTGGGATTATGACCAACGGTTAAATATTTTGTTGGATACGCTAAAGTTCCAGATCCATGATGTGTAGAACAGAGAATGGTTCATTGTGGGGTTTCTCCCCCATATTCGATTCTCATTCACCAAACAAAAGGTGATGACTCAAACTAAGGCATTCAAAATCATGATGTGATTGGAGGCTACAATAGGAGGCACAAAAATATCGGTCGAGTTAGCATAGGTGCAGTCGTAACTATCCAACCTAACAATACAGTTGCAAGATATGTCCAAAGATAAATTTGTGTGCGAGCATGTATGGTGCACTACTTTTTGGTCAGATGGGCATCATCGAGACAAGTTCCTGGTCCTTCCAAATTATATGGAGACAAGTGGGTCCGGTCCATTTCCATCCGAAAAATATGAATGTTGTGAGATCTGCAAACAATGGGGACTTGGGCCACCCCACTTTCCCACATTATAGAAGTATCAAATGACAAATAACACTCCCATATGTGAATTCTATAAATCCTTTGGCCATGATGATCTTATTTTAACATTCAACAACCATATATTGAAAATATAAGTAGGATCTAGAAGAAAATAGACAAGAAAAAGAAGACAAAAATATTTATCCTAGGAAAACCCCAAACTCAGGGAAAACCCTAACCATCTTTTCTTAGAGAGAATATTTATAATAACACAATACAACCATGAACAATCTCTATTCACAAGAGAAAAACCAACAATGAATAAACTCTGATAACAAGCACTTATATATTCTTCTTGTCAAAACTTAGCGAGAGTAGACAATTGATCAAAACCACGAAAAGTGATGTGTAGAAACCCTAGGGAGAGTGCTAGAGTAATCAGCCTCTTCCAATGAACTTCCCAATATAGAAACCCTAGAAACTGCAATAGTTGCATCTTCTTCCTTGCCTCAGACCTGCACCTTCTTTTCTTGATTGATATAGTTGTGTGAGTGTGTATCAAATGGAAATGTGTCTCCCTTTATTTATAATCTTCAACTGACTTTACTAGGGCCAACTTCTCTTCCTTGAAATTATATTTTCACTTTATTAATTTCTTGTGGGGATGACTTCTCTTCTTGGGTATTCTTCAATTGTTCTATGGTCTTCCTTTGAATTCTTGGAATATTCCTCTCTAAGAAAAAATTTCCAAGAGGGAATACCTCCTGTTGCTACAAAACATCAACACTCCCTCTTAGCGAGGGAGGTATTCTTCCATGACATTCTCCTCTAGTAGTCCCAATCACACTCATCCACTTCACATGGCATGGGAAATACTGCCACCATATTCTCAATACTATGTTGCAAGTATATATGATGTTTCTCCTCTACTAGTAGTCTCAAGCACACCCATCCACTTCGCATGGAATGTGAAAGACTACCACCATAGCCTCATTCACACCTAGCCACTTCACATGTCTTATTCAAGGCTATGTCATGGTCCCAATCACACCTAGTCACTTCACATGGGATAGGAAAGACCATGATACAAGTCCCAATCACATCTATCTAGTTTGTATGGCTTAGGCAATACTTATACCACACTACTCATTAATCCTTCATTCACTTCACATGACCGATCTAAGAATCCATTGGCCAGAGGGAGAAAATCTTCCCATTGTAGGAGAAACATCACAACTCCCTGTCAGCAAGGGTAGAAATTATGAATCACGCCAATCTTGTATTTGACGTAATCATACATCACTTTATATAGAGATTGGCAAGAATGTCTACTATCTGATCATCTATGGATATGTATCGGAGTTCTACTGCCTCTTTCTACACCATGTTTCGGATGAAATGGTGTTTGATCTCTATATGATTTGACTTGTCGTGAAAGACTAGATTCTCTAAAATCTTCACACAACTTTGATTATCACATTATATCAAAGTTGGGTCCAACTCTAGATAAAATAACCCTACAATCAACTTCTGAAGCCACACTGCTTCACAACTTGCAACATTGGCTGCTATATATTTTTCCTCTATTGGAATGAGTGCCACTGATGACTATTTTCTACTCAACCATGAGATCATACATGATCCCAAACTGAAGAAACATCTCGATGTCCTTTTCTTGTCCACTACACTCCCCATCTAGTCAAAGTTTGTATAACCTTGCAGCTTTAATTCACTACATGTTCCATATCCAACTATACCATGTAGGTTCCTCAATACATGTTTTGCTGATACTAAATGTACATATCTAGGCTCAACCATGTACTAACTCAATGTGTTCACTGCAAAGCATATATTTGGCATGTTTTTAACCAGGTACATCAAGGATCCGATCAATTGTCTGTACATCATGGGATCAACAAAATATGAAGAAGAATCGCTCAATATATTCATATTCATAAACATAGGTGTGGTCATGAACTTGCATTCCATCATCTTGAATCTCTGCAAGATCTTAAATGTATACTTTCCTTGGCTAAGGAAGATCTCATCTGGTCTTTGCCACACCTATGATCCTAAGAAATAGTGCATCAACCCCATATCCTCCATTTTGAACTCTAAAGTGTGATCCCTCTTAAACCCATCTATGAGCTTCTCATCCCATCTAAAAAAAAGGTCATCCACATATAGTACCGATATCAAGGGCCAACCACCTTCAACCTTGTAGTAAATGTTGGGATCTGCATAATTTTTTGTAAACTCCAAGCTCATCAAATAACTGTCTATTCTGGCATACCATGTCCTTTGTACCTACTTAATCCCATACAAATATTTCTTCAATTTACAAACATGGGACTCATTCCCATAGATTACAAAAACTTGTGGTTGCTCTATGTATACTTATTCTTCAATTACACTATTCAAGAAAGAAGTCTTTACATCCATCTAGTGTAATTTCAACCCATAAAAGAAGCAATAAAAATAATAGATCTAATAGAAGTGTACCTAGCTACTGAAGAAAATATCTCTTCATAATATTATCCCTATTTCTAGGAGAATCCTCTAGCCACAAATCTATCTTTGTGCTTCTGTATGCTTCCATTCAAAGCATGCTTGATCTTGTAGATCAACTTGGATGTCACTATTGACTTCCCTTCTAGTCTCCAAACCACTTCCCACAAATCATTCTTCATGATGGATTGGTACTCTTCCATCATAGTACCCTTGCACACTTGCTTCTTTGCAGCTTCCTCATAAGTGGAAGGTTCTGAATCAATGATCTTACTCATCAGTGCCCCATAGCTAGAAAACTTATGTGGTCTCTTGCTCTCTATGAAGGAGCCACTAGGAGTTGCATGCTTATCTGCTTCCTACAAAGTGTTCCAGAGCCATGTTGGTCTCTTCTTGGTAAATATAACCTCTTTGGGTGGATCTACCGGTATCTCTGGCTCTATTGTCTCATTCTGATATTCTAGGATATGTTATCTTGGAGTAGATTCAATAATGACTACATCATTTGGAGCCTCTGGATCCTATCTGCCCTCATCCATGTGAGACTCTCTAGATTTCCTGAAGGTTTATTCTTCATCAAAGGTGGCATCCTGATCCATATGGATGTCGGTGGCCTCCCACCTATTCCAATTGTCTCATTTTGGCAGTTTTTCAGTTCGACAGTTTTTTCCTAGTTTTTGGGTCCCTCACTTCAGGGGTTGTTTTGAGGCCCTAAACAACATTTTTAGGGCTCGCCATAGTCAACATGTCTACGGTTCGCCACAAGAAATATGTGTATTCCTTGGATAGACCTTCCCAACGGGATATCGTGCGCCTAAAATGAAAATCGTATGCAAAAGTTATGACCTCATGAAGTTGATGTACTAACTTACCCAAACGGAGCCCACATGGCTTTTGTCACTTCATCTCCTAGGGTTAGGTTTTCAGATGTCTATGGTTTTTGAAATTCCTGTTTATTGTAAAAATGACTTGAGAGCCTCATTGTAATCATCTTCTGGAAAATCAACACAACCATCACATCTCTTCTCAGAGATCAGTCACCAACATTCTAGCAAGCTTGTTTTTCGTTGCATTTTACAGTTTCAACTTATTTCCTTATTGAATAGAAACTAGTTTTACTATATATCTATTATTTTGTGTTACGCATCTTTTGATAATAATATTTATTAATTTTGTTCTTCTCATAAAATCTGGATCAATGGTATCATAGCAGTCTACTCCTTGTCGTTCTTAATGCATGTCCCCAACGAGGTCGGAGTACAAAGAATTGGGTCTTGATCTTGTTTCTCTTGAGGAAAAAATCATCGCATTCCCAAGCAACCTCTCATGGCGGGAGAAAAGAAAGGCGATGGGATAGGATATCCCTTCAAAATGTTTCTCGAGGAATCCCTCATGAAATAAAGGAACAAGATCATGGATATTTTTGTGCAAATCCTTCGGTGACTACCAACGAGGGACGTATTTTCCTCAAATGGAGGTGTCACCCCATTCAAGGTGAAAATGAACTTTGATATTCCTATATTTGAAGGTCAGATAAACGCACATGTTGTAGAAAAATGGTTGAATCTGCTAGAAGGGTATTTCTTTGTCCATAACTTCTTGAATAGAGAAAAGATTACTTTTGTGCTCCTTAAAGTTGTTCCCCGTGTCAAAGATTGGTGGGAAAATTTCTGTGAGAAGAAAGAAACAGAGGAAACCTCATTAATTATAGTTGCAGTCACTTGGTACTACTTCAGGGATAATATTAAGGAACAATACCGCCATGTTGGAAGTTATGACAACCTATATACAAAATGGACCACACTGCGGGAGGAAAGAGACCAAGCAGTGCCCAAGTTCACAAATATCTTCCATACCTTGCGCACCAAGATGGGTATCAAAGATTCTGAGTGACATCTGGTGCTCAAGTATTGTGGTGGTATGCATAGATACATCCAGGATGAAAAGGATTTTCTGGACATCTCATCCTTGGGAGAGGCCTACCAATATGCTTTCAAAATCGAGCAGAAGCTCAAACAAAATACGTGACAATTTGGGCCTGGGAACCCTGCACAACAAAAGCCAGGAAAGGGTGGCCCCACCCCACATAAAAAAGGACAGTGAAAAGGCAGACCACCTTAGGAAAACCAGTCCAAGTCACAAGCAAATAAGGACACCGAAAAGACAAAGAAAGATACCGGGAAGTGGTGTGACTTCCATAAGATCCCCTAGCATAACACTGTTGATTTCCACTAAAATTAGTCGTTGGTGGCTGAGGTGAAATCCTATGAATCAAATGCGGGTTTCGACTCTGAGTTAGAACCAAAAAGGGAGAGACATATCATTGATGCAAAACCCAGTGCTACTATTTCTACCACCAATCTCGAACCTGGTGAACCAGACGAGCCAGAGGAAGGTGAGCGCCTTTTTCATTCACATGTGCGGGTGAAGGGTACCTCGTTTCACTTCATCGTTGATAGTGGTAGCCATAAGAACCTCATCTTAGCAGAGTTTTTCAAGTGACTCACCTTACTGATAACTCCACACCTGCAACCCTACACCATCGGATGGCTCCAACAAGGAAGCAACATCCGAGTCATCCAAAAATGTTACCTACCATACGACATCAAGCCCTTCAAAGATGAGGTATTGTGTGATGTTTCCCCTCTCGAAGTTTGTAATTTTATTTTGGGCCAACCATATTTATGGAAACACCATGTTGTATATGAGACTAGGCCTCGCAATGTTATTATTACTTTGAACAAGAAATTGTATAGGATATCAGAGGTATTCCCACCTAATGCTATTTCCTCGATCTCTGTCAAGCAATGTAGGAAGGTCATCTCTCAAATGGGGAAGTTTTTCTTCTTCATGATTCGCTCTCAGAATGAGCGAAATATCATAGCCACATCCAGGGTCTCCATGGCAGACCACTCCACATAGCAAAAGAAAGTGGATAAGGTCATGTAAGAATACTTGTATATCTTCTCCTCACCTACTGAGGTACCTCTGCACTGTCAGGTCAAGCACCCCATCGATCTGACCCCTGACACATCGCTTCCCAATGGGCTAGTCTACCATTGCTCTCTATTAGAGAATGAGGAGATCAAGCAGCAGATCCAAGAACTGCTCCATAAGGGGAACATCCATCCTATCTCATCACCTTACAAGAGCCCAATCGTGGTGGTACAGAAGAAAGATGGAACCTGGGGACTTTGTATTGATTATCGGGCCTTGAATAAAATCACAGTCAGAAACCAGTACTCGATTCCATGAATCAATGACTTCCTTAATCAGCTCACGGGGGCCAAATACTTCAGTAAGAATGATATGAATTTTGGCTACCACCAAGTCTCAATAGAACAAACAAATGTATGGAAGACCACCTTCAATTCAAAGGAAGGTCTTTTCGAATGGTTGGTCATGCCCTTTGGCTTGAAGAATTATCCATCCACTTTCATGAGGATGATGGACGATATCTTGCAACCATTCACCAATACTTTTGTAGTGGTGTATCTGGATGACATTCTCATTTACAACAAGACTTGGGAAGAATACTTACAGCATATTCAATAGGTTCTCCACACCCTGCAACAACACAAGCTATAAGCCAACTTGGAAAATGCTCCTTCAGCATGGACAGGGTCCATTACCTAGGCTACATCATTGATAAGCATGGTGTACATGTGGATCTAGCCAAGATCCAAGTGATCTATGAATGGCCATCCCCAACCACACTCCCTGAGCTTCAGAGCTTCTTGGGCCTTGCCAATTTCTACCGCAGGTTCGTGTTGGGATTTTCCCGTATTGCATGGGACCTCAACCAAGTAACCAGGGGTGGTTGTAAGGATAAATTTGAGTGGTTTTGGTCCCAACAACAAGAGTTCGATGATTTGAAGAAGCATTTGTGCTCAGCCCCAGTACTTTCACTACCGAACCTATAACAACCCTTTGAGATCGATACATATGCTTTAGACTATGTTGTGGGCATCTTTCTCACTTAGCACGACCACCCCATGGCCTATCATAGTGACACACTATCAGATGTTATCCTTAAGTACCCTACTTATGACAAAGAAATGTAATCCATTGCGCAATCCTGTTGCTAATGGAGACATTAAATTCTTGGGAAGGAGATAGTAATCCACATTGATCATAAGCCATTGTAGTTCATGTAGACACAAGGAAAATTGTAGAAACATTTCTACTGGATGAAACTTCGACAGGAGGTCAGCAAGTATATCAAGTCTTGCACTACCTATGTTATTTCCAAAACAACCACTAAGAAACAAGGCCTATACACCCCGCTGCCTACTCCTGACAGTCCATGGGAATCCATCTCCATGGACTACATGTCGGGCCTCCCATCCACCAAGTGGGGAAATGATTGTGTTTTTTTGGTTTTTGATTGCTTTTCTAAGATGGAGATTATGACCACCTACAAGAAGAGCATCACAACAGAGGTCACTACCAAGATCTTCTTTGAATGAGTCTGGGTGAATTTTGGAATACCAAAAATGATTGTCTCAAATCAGGACAATCACTTTCTCAGCACATTCTAGTCAAGCCTCCAGTCACTGCTGGATGCCAAGCTGAGCAAATCCACAGCCTTCCACCCCCATACAGATGGAAAAATCGATGTCATAAATCGAATGATTGTGCATATCCTACGCATGTATAATTCCAATCACCCTTGAACATGGGATGAGAGTCTTCCCTATGTCCAACATAGCTACAACCAAGCCTTGCATAGTTCAACTGGACACATCCCCTTTCAGGTGGGGTTGGGATTACAACCATTGGGTCCCATAAATGTTTCACTACCCCTTGCGGTCACCTCGATCGACTCATATCCTGCTCCAACTGAAGCTGACAAAGCCACCCGGTTCATTGAGAGGATCTATCAAATCCATCAACAGGTTCATGATATCCTACATAAGAATTACAAGAAGTGCCATGATCAACATCGGGTGCCACATAAGTTTCAGGTGGGCGACAAAGTTTGGTTTCATTTGCGGAAAGAACGCCTTACTAGACCCCATTGAAAGATTCTCCTACTCCTTTATGGGTAGTACACCATCACCAAGGCTATGGGTGATAATTTTTTTAAGCTCAACATTCTTTCTTTCCTTGGCCTGCACCCAATGTTCAACATGGATCTCCTTCGACCTTATTTCCCACAATTATTGGACACCTCAAAGAGAGCATAACAACTGAAACCAATAGAGCTCAACCCCAACTACATAAAATAGGAATCCAGTGATCATATTGTGGACAAATAGGTCAAGGGAACTCGCCAACAAAGGATCCATCTTTATCGAGTTGTCAAAGCAGGGTAGGTCCTGCACCAAGGCAAGTGGCTGACCCTTAGCCAAATTGAGCAAAAATTTCCTCATCTAATGGGGACACTCAATGCAATGGAGACCATTGCTTGCTAAGGGCATAGGATTGATCCACATGGATTTTGGTGGACTCCCACCTATTCCAACTGGCTCGTTTTGGCAGTTTTCCAATTGGGCAGTTTTTTCTAGTTTTTTGGGTCCCTGACTTTCGAGGTCATTTTGAGGCCCTATACAACGTTTTTAGGACTCGCCACGATCAAAATTTATAGGGATCGCCATAGGAGACATGTGTAGTGCTCGGATAGACCTTTCCAATGGGATATCATGCGCCTAAAATGAATATTGTATGGAAAAGTTATGACCTCAAGAAGTTGATGTACTAACTTACCCAAACAGGGCCCACATGAATTTTGGCGCTTCATCTCCTAGGGTTAAGTTTTTGGATGTCTAAGGTTTTTGGCATTCCTTTTTATTGTAAAAATTCCTTGATACCATGATTGTAATCATCTTTTGCCGAATGAGTGCATATGTCACATCTCTTCTCAAAGATAAGCCACCACCATTCTAGAAAGCTTGTTTTCCACTTCATTTTACAGTTTCATCTTATTTCCTTATTGAATAGAAACCACTTTTCCTGTATATCCGTTATTGTGTGTTAATCATATTTTGATAATACTTTGTATTCATTTCGTTATGCTCATAAAATCTAGATCACATCCCTTCTAATATCAATATGTCTATGTCTAGGGATGTATATTCTATAATCCTTTTAAGTCTCAATATATCAAACGAAGGTGCCCTTATTTCCTAAGGCTCTAGATTCACTCTCTTTTCCTTGGGAACATGTATGTACACTAGGAAGCCAAATATCCTCAAGTTGCTGAATTTTGGTTTCTTTCCAATGAATACTTCTTCTGGTGTCTTGTTCCCCAATATCATATGAGGACTTTTGTTCTAGAAATATACAATTGTACTAGATTCTTCTTCCCATATATGCATGGGTAATTTTTGGTAATGGATCATTTCTTTAGCTACTTCTACAATTGATATGTTCTTTCTCTATGCAACCCCATTTTGTTGGGGATTGTAGGGAGTTTCTAGATCCCTCTTAATCCCTGCTTCTCTACAAAAGTCCTTGAACTTGTTTGAGGTGTATTCACCTCCATTATCTGACCTAAAAACTTTAATCTTGCTTCTAGAGAGATTTTCTACTAAATCATTGAATTCTTGAAACTTATTGAAAAATTCATATTGTTCTTTCAAGAAATAGATCCATGTTTTACATGAGAAATCATCAATAAAAGTTACATAATATAAAAAGTTACCTAGAGATGGTATCATCATTTTTCTACATACATATGAATGTATAATGTCCAATATCCCCTTGGATCTATTTTCACTACTTGGAAAACTTCCCTTGGCATTCTTTCCAAATGCACATCCTTTGCATACTCCATAATGCTCCACCTGCATATCTCGTAGACCTATAACTATCTTTCTGAAAAATGGAAAGGATTTGTAGTTCAGGTGAGCAAGTCTTCGGTGCCATAGCTCACTAGAGATAATATTGTTGTGTACAAGGGCTTGTGTTGGGCGTCCCTCTAATTTATACAATCCTACCACTCTGACACCAATAACAATGGTTCAATCTATACTTGAACCCTTATTCCATAGAAGGACTTGACCATCAAGAAAAGATACTATGAAGCCTCGATATTCTAAACCAGACATAGAAATAATATTCTTATTTAAACCTTGTACAAGCAATACAAACTTTATTGAAATAGAGTTACCTAAATCAAGTTGGTAGGAGGCTTCTCCTACTCCTTTTACTGCATGCTTGGAATTATCTCCAAGTTCCACCTGAAGGGGTGAACTCTTTTCTGTTGAAGTTTGAGTAGCCTCGGAAGATATTTTTATTGTATCTATATTGTATTAGACCAAGTAAAAACCCTAAATAATAATATTATGTCGTATTTGTAAATTCGACCCTATTATGCCTTTGTGAAAGTCAGCCCTATTGTGGATTTGTAAAAGTCAAAAGTAAATAAGAAAGTGTCAATTGTATAAGTTGTCCCTGACCTAATTAAAAGGTGGCTCAACTTGTATTTATAAGAGGCTAGGCGCCTCATTTGGAAAAAACACAACAGATTTTCTCTCTCTCAAGGAAAAGTGCACAATTCTTAGGAGGAGACCCAACTACACAATAAGGCTGATCTGGTGAATGGTTTTGGTTATCTCTTGGAGGCCTATCTTGGTCTAGTTGTGCACTACCCTATTCTGGTTAAGGTTTCTGGTCTATCTTCTAATTATCTTATGTTTGGTGAGATATCTCTTGAGAAATACATTGTACTTGTTGACGAATCTATATTTAAGAAGAATTGGTGGGTTTTCTCCTCCAAGAGGCTTTCCCAAGATAAATCTTGTGTATACTACGAATGTATTTCTTTCAGTGATATTTATGAATGCAATTATTATTCTAATAGTTCAAAGTTAAATAATATTGAATACACTTAACTTATTAAGTGAAATTTAAACATGGTATCAAATCGAGCATGCAAGAAGCCATTTTCATAGTCTAGAAGAACTCGTTGGGTGAATCAAGACCACATGAAAACTCTCCTAGCCCTAGCGCATATTTTCCCTGGACCAATCTTGCAGTTTTCACAATTTCTGAAAATTAGATCTACAAGGATTTTTCCTAAGGAGGGAACATCTATTCCGTAGATTAGATCTAAAAAATTCTCAAGTTGAAAAATTTTGGTTTCTCCATAAACCCTAGATCAAGATGTCTAGATAGTTGCAGACTGAAGTTAGAGTCGATCACCTTGGCATACAACACTCTCTGGTAAGTTCAAAAATTTACT
>CBVK0100228105.1:0-25905 GCA_900067695.1 Picea abies | reverse complement strand
GTAGCCAGAGAATTGGGGAGCTGGAGCTTCCCTCAGGTTGTAGCCTGAGAAGCTAGGGGGTTGGAGCCTCCTTCCAGTTGCAGCTGGAAAACAAAGGAAGTTGGCGCTTCCAATGAATGTAATTCTTCAAGACATATAAGTAAAAGCATTCTGTGGTTTTCTCCCGATTTGGGTTTCCATGTAAAACACTAGTGTACTGTGTATGTGTGTGATTGTTTATTTCTTACTGCTCATTATTGGATAATAATTCTACATTGATATAACATTTGAAGAAAAAGGATTATGATTACGCTATTACTGATTCACCCCCCCTCTCAGTAATCCAACACTATCAAGCCCAAGGGTCTTTGAAAGGAACTAGAAACTGCAATTGTTGTGAAGTAAGACCCATATTGTTGTGGATATGTGTTGAGGTCAAATATTAGGGGGGTCAATGGAAGAAGAGAGAAACAATGACTCTCTCTATTCCATTCGAGGTTCATCATTTGTATGATAATGGGAACCGATATATTGCAACATTCCCTGAAACTAGTGTTGATGTCGATGAGAATGAAGCGACAATCACAAAAGGCAAGGTGCCACATGAAATCAATGGCTATGAACTATATATTGACTTTGTGATAGAGATGTGCTATTGGATAATATGGATGAGGTTTGTGGTAAATGGGACTCAAGACTTCCCTTGTGTGGAACATAATTGATCCCTAATAATGGCGAAAATCAAGAATCCAATTGGACTGAAAGTGATATCAGATCAAGTGGATAATCAAATAGGGTAAAAGTTAAGGATGAAGTGCTTGTTAATGAATCAGTAGTCATGGGTATAAACTCAAGGATCACAATGAAGGGTACTGAGTATGAATGATCTGATCAAGGGCGACTAGGGTTGTCGCTAGGTGAAGTGGCACCATATGGTGGGACGAACTAGGTATACTTTCTTGTTGTAAAACACAATTTCTTTGTACAATTACCAAATGAATGAAAAAATAATTGGGTTGAATGTCCAAACACAGATATGGGTGCCCCAATGATCAAACATTTTGTCCTGGTGAGGTGAGATTGGTGAGAACAAATGGGAGGTGTGGGCCCCAGTGTTGGGTCTCTATGGACGTGGGTGAATGATGAGTTGGATTGTAGATGGTAAATTGAGCTTGGGGAAGACGAGGGGCCAATGAAAATGCAAGAACACATTCAACATAACCAACCAAAAAACTGATGAAAAGATGGGAGTCCGCGGCTACTTGAGCTAACAATATGATGAGAAGATGTATGACGTTCATTCTTGGAAATGAAACCTACATGGATCCCTGTCTATTGTAAAAAAATAGCATGTGTGTCGATTTGTAAGGGGAGAAAAAGTTGAGATAACCCATGTAGGTAGAAGACTACCAAAAAATAACAACCAAGTGTAAGTAGAATTGGGTGAAGTTACTGTAAAATCAAATAATGGAATCCTAAAAGCACATGTGAGGGAAAAATAATGGTAAATGCAATTAGCTGAGAGGGAGTAAATATGCTAGTTTGAAGAAGTATATACCTAATGGGGTTATGGAATGACCTTATCGTGAAGTGAGACAAAGTGAACATGTTGACAAGTACTTGCACACATGAAACCAAATACCGAAAGTGAAAAAAAACCTTATAGTAATGAATCTAACACATAATTGGAATAAAAAAGCCAAAATGACAGTGATAAAATGTGCCTATGAAACAAGTGACGAGACAAGGGGTCCCGAGTAAAGTGTGGAATACCGAACATATCATACCATCATGTAGAATGATAAATGGTAATCCCGATGATGCAAAGAATTAAGAAAACAAATCTTCTGATCTTCCTATAGGACTGAGGAAATGGTTATTGGGCCAAATAAAATGGGTGTGGGGCCCAACACACCATCTCATTTGTATATGCAGTGATGTGGATTCATGTGATCCCGTGGATCCCATGACATTTTTACGTAACCTATGCATACATCAATGATTGGATTCAAGTAGTGAGAGAGCTAGGTAAGGGGTCTTGACTCCCTCTTATCTTTTGTGCATTTAATTTTTTACATAGGATGGTGGAAATAACCGTACAACCCCTTTTTGAGGGTGTCCGTATGGTCTGTGGGTGATTGAAATACACATGCACAACTTTGTTCATCTGTCTTCTAGTTACCTACATTGTACCATGTGACAAGGGACCACACAATCATGTTGAGAATGATGCAATTGTAAGCTGATTACCAACACTGAGCTGCATGACCATAGAAGGAAATCTTATTGGTTAGTGTGGTAGTATGGGTGACAATCGTGTATGAATCTTGCTTGACTATAACTTGAACAGTTGCACAGATGGTACAATTATTCGAGAAACAATTGCACGAATTTTTTTTGCATGAATGTTAGGTGATATAGTTGTGTAGAATGTGTGAGTGATCTCGATGGATCTCAATGGCCATCCACCTTTTCCACTGAATCACCATTTTGAGCCTGTGGTTTTGATAAACCATGATATTCACCCTTTCAATGGGGAATGGAATGTAATGTCATCTTCATTTTTTAATTACAGACATCATGTAATGATTTCCTAGCGGTCGTATGTACATTCCTACAACATAGTGTTAATGCACCAGATCCCATTAGAACTCCACAGTTAAGAGTGCTCAATATAGAGTAGTAATGGGATGGGTGTCCACCCAGGAAGTCCTAGTGTTTTACATGCCTATGGAATTTTATAAACTTAGTCCAATTTATCCCACATGCATCATGGGAATTGTTCTCCTCTCACTCTCTCATCTATAATTGAGGTGAAAGATTCCCTTTAAGCATGCAATGGAGTGTGATGTAAATCTTGTTGTGAATGAAGCGTAACAAACATCTCTTTCTTTTCAAAGATAGGCTGCCCCATTCTGCCAGTTTGTGTTCTACAATGTTTTTCTCTCTTGTTCATTAATAGAAGTTGGTTTTCACTATATTTCTGTGTTCTCCGTATTATCTCTGTGTATTTCCTTGTTATATATCGGTTATATTTTTGTCTTCATGTCTTTCTCAAAATAATATAGATCACTGGTATTAGAGCATGCTGCTCCTTGTCGTTTCTCAGAGCATGTCCCTGACAAGGTCAAAGTATAGAGAGTTGGGTCTCGAGCTAGTTTCACTTGAGGGAAACTCCTCTCGCCAGCCCAAGCGACCTCCCATGGCAGAATAAAAGAGAGACGACAAAGCAAGAGATTCTTTCAAGACGTTGCTTGAGGAATCCCTCATGCGAAATAGGAATGATATGATGGACAACTTTTCTCAGATCCTTCGAATACTACCAATGGCGATGACTGAGGCATCTTCAACAAGAAGTCATTTCGCAAGTGTGACACCCTTCAAGGTACAATTCAATTTTGATATTCCCATATTTGAAGGCTAGATAGATATAGATTCTCTAGAAAAATGGTTGAATCTGCTAAAAGGTTATTTCTCTGTCCAAAATTTTCCCGACAGTGAAAAGATCACCTCCGTGCTCCTTAAATCCCTTCCCCATGTCAGATCTTGGTGGGAAGGTTACTGGGAGAGGTACACCGTAGATAAATATACACTATTTGGGAGAGAAATCATTTGGGTAGCCTTTGTAGATGCCCTAAAGGAGGAGTTCTACCCTGTCGAAAATTATGATGACCAATACATGAGATGGACAACTCTGCGTCAGAAAAGAGACCAGATGGTGTCAGAGTACACACAACATATTTCATAACTTATGCTCAAAGATGGGTATCAAAGACTCTGAGAGACACTTGGTTTTGAAGTATCGCAATGGTCTACACAGGTACATCCAAACAAAGATTGATTTCTTGGACATCTCCTCACTGGGAGCTGCTTATCGATATGCAGTCAAAATTGAGTAGAAATTCAAGTAGCTGAGTAAGTGGGAGAAGCATGGAAAAGGAAAATATAACTCACATAATGAAGGATAGAGCAAGGAAGGCCAACCTCAAGAGAGACAATCCCAGATGCAAGCAAAGAAGGGTAACGAGAAGTCTAAGAAAGACACCGAAAAGTGGTGTGAGTTCCACAATATCCATTGGCACAACACTAATGAATGTCGCTCAATAAAGTCATTGGTGGCTGATCTCAAAGACAAAGAGTCGAACCCCAACTTGGACCATGATTCAGAAAATAATAAAAGGATACAAAACATTAATGCATAACCCACTACTACTATCACAACTGCAACAATCCAACTAGAAGAGGATCCTGAGGAGGGGGAGCGACTCTTCCATTCACAGATGTGGGTGAAGGGGACCCCACTGCATTTTATTGTTGGTAGCGGAAGCCAAAAGAACATCATCTCAACAAAGGTTGTCAAGCAGTTGGATTTTCCAACAACACCACACCCACAACCATACAACATCGGGTGGCTTCACCAAAGTAAAGATATTCGTGTCAGCCAACAGTGTCTCCTGTCCTACGACATCAATCCCTTCAAGGATGAGGTATTGTGTGATGTTTCCCCACTATAAGTATGTGATGTTCTATTAGGCCATCCATATATGTGGAGGAGTCATGATGTTTATGAGTCTTTACCCCGTAGCATCATTGTTACTCTGGGGGGTTAGCTATACATGATACCGGAGGTAGTTCCGACTATTGTCCCACCAAAACAATGCCACAAATTAATATCTCATACTCCAAAGTTTAGCCTCTTCATAATCAAATAATAAGGTGAACAGAAGGACACTACAAACATTGCAGCCTCATCCCAAGATATTTCTATCCAGTAGAAGCAGATTGACAAGATTGTAGAAGAGTCCTAAGATGTTCTTACTGCACCTACGAGGGTGCCTCCACACTGCCAAGTCAAGCAAGGTTATAACATAACCCTTCATACTCTTCATGCTGCATCTTCACCGACGGATTCCTCCCACACTCAGGTAGATCATAAAACTAGATTGGTTGAACAAATCTAACCCCTCCAGCAAGAGGTTCATAACAACCTTTAACATGCTAAGCATAACAACTTCTTCAACAAGGCAAGCATCGCACGAAGCCTTAGATTTAGTAGAAGTCTCCCCATCTCCCATGGGAACTTGACTCAATGGGGACCATTGCTTCCTAAGGGGGGAGGAATGATCCAGATGGATCTTGGTGGCCATCCACCTTTTCCATTGAATCACCATTTTGAGCCTGTGGTTTTGATAAACCATGATATTCACCCTTTTGATGGGGAATGGAATGTAATGTCATATTCATTTTTTAATTATAGACATCATGTAATTATTTCCTAGTGGTCTTATGTACATGCCTACAACATAGTGTTAATGAACCGAATCCCATTAGAACTCTGCAGTTAAGCGCACTCAAACTATAGTAGTACTAGAATGGGTGACCGCCTGGGAAGTCCTAGTGTTCTACATGCCTATGAAATTTTATAAACTTAGTCCAATTTATCCCACATGAATCATGGGAATTGTTCTCCTCTCACTCTATCATATATAATTGAGGTGAAGGAGGCCCTTTAAGGATGCAATGGAGTGTGATGTAAATCTTGTTGCGAATGAAGCATAGCCAACATCTCTTTCTTTTCAGAGATAGGCTGCCCCATTATGCCAGTTTGTGTTCTACAATGTTTTTCTCTCTTGTTCATTAATAGAAGTTGTCTTTCACTATATTTCTGTGTTCTCTGTATTATCTATGTGTATTTCCTTGTTATATATTAATTATATTTTTGTCTTCATGTCGTTCTCAAAATAATCCGGATCAGTGAGCGATGTGAAAATTGTAAATTTTGGATGAGGTTTAAAGATGGACTAACTCTCTTGTGTGAAAATATCACCATTATGACCCATCATCATATCAATTTGATGGAAAGAGAGGGAATTTGATTCCCTCTGTATGATAGTTTTGGTGGACCCAGTGGCAAATTTTGAGATGGTCAACTATGGCTTTCTCAAATTTCTTGAGTGTGCATTGTTGTGCTCCCAGGAGGAGTTGCTAGGGTTTTTGATTGATATGTGGAGGCTTAACCATATAAAATTTGAAATGAGGGGTCATATGGTTGAGATGTCAGCCAAGGTGGTCATACATGTTTTTGATTGGGATCTCCATTTGGGGATAGGTACCATAGGTGATCCCCTACATGGATGGAGGGACCACCGTGCAGGTGTTGGCTACCTAGTATTGTATTGGTGATGATGCAATGAGCAGAGGGTCCATCCGGTATCAAATATTTGAGATTGCATTCAGTGTGCGGTGGCATCAATGGTAGTAGGGATCTACATATCCTTGGTCACACAGAGGATCACTGGTGTCCAAATGACGATCATGGAGCAATTGTGTTCTAGTGCCACCATTATGCTTGGGCCTTCCTGATGAGGGAGGCCATGTTTTTCTATCTTACATAGTGTTTTCAGTGGAAGGAGGGAGATTTTTCCTTTGGCTCAGTCCTGTACTATTTCTTCTTTGAGCAGGTGGTGATTCTACACTCTCAATTCCACTCAGAGGTGGTTCAGATGACCCTGCCTCAAATGAGATGGTGGGGGGAGTTGCTCATCCGAGAGGGGGGTGGGATGGTGGGGACATTTTTAACTCTTGAATATTAGGGTTGGTGGAGGAATACTCCCCTATATCATTCTTGAGTACTCATATGTTGACATGGATTACCGATAATTCCCCAGATATGATCCTACCCCCAAGCAAGGACTGGGATCACCGAGGTGAGTACTCATTTGGTTATGTATGCTATTTTGTATTTGATTATTTATCTCATGGTTTTTATTATATGATTCATTACTAATGGGTAGTTTTTATGTTTGTATATGTGGGACCACGAGACCAATAGGTCCTTGTTGTGAGGGACATCCCATTGCCAACGACAAGCCAAGGAGAGGCTGTGAGAGTGGGATGGTGATGAGGCTGTCATGATGTAGGGATTGGACCCACACAACACTAGCAAGAGGATCCGGGGGATGGGGGAGTAGTAGAGAAAGAGGTGAGGTTCTAGGTGCATCTAGCAAACCTTTTTCAACATTTTTACTGCGTACTCCATGGGATATGGGAGGATAACTAGATCGATATGGAGGAGGAGGTTTTGGAGGCCTATATAGGCCTTGCTTCCAAGTGACCCATTGGTGATATGGGTAGCAGTGGTAGGCATAGATTCCATTGGGTAAATGAGGCCTCTAGCTAGTGGAGCTAGAGTAACAAGAGGGGTCAGGGAGGCCAATGGAGTGCCCCCAGCTGGGGCCCCCCTTTATCTTGGGCCACCTTAGTGGTGTGTGTATTTGTATACGAGTATGACCCATTTTTGTAGATTCATATGTATATGGGAGAGAAATATTTTTCTATATGATTGATGTATAGGGGGAATTCCCCCATTTTGTATATGACAAGCGAGTGCAACTGCAATGAAGTCCAACCCATTTACAATAATGTATCCCATTTTGAAACTATTCACACACACACACAAACACAAACACTTTGATATTTCGTTGTGGTGTAACTTGATTATGTGGTTTGTGTATCTGATGAGATGCTTATGTTTGTTCACAACTTCACTATACATTCTTTTCATATAATGATGAAAAAAAACATGCCCATGTTAGATAGATAAATCATGCAAAATGATGTTTAATTAATGCAAAAAATGCTAGTATGGAATTTTAGTTGCAATATTGTCTACAAATTAATTTTTTATTCTAGGAATATGTGTGGATGTGATGGATTCAAAATTCCTTGACAAAATTTTGACTTATAGGTATTTTCTAAATAAGAAAGGGTCATGAACATGGTAAACACTATTCAAATACAAGACGACAAGATGAGAATCCAAGAATATGCTGAAGTGGCTAATGTGAAGTTGAACAACATTAGTTAGAAGCTTGATCACAAGAGCATACTCTACTTGGCTATTCATAACTACTCCTAGGCATATGCCACTAGATTGAAGTAGTGTATGCAAAGGTCAATAAATCTCCCAAGTTGTAGAAACAATATTTCTAGTCTATTGACTAACACCATTGGAAAACCCGATGTGATATGCCAGTGAATGATTCATTTGGTAAAGTAGAAAAGGATAAGTGATCAAAAAGAATTTTGATGTGCATGTAAAAAAGATTAAAAAATCTATGAACTTAAAAGAAAAGAAAATATGCACATGGAGGTCGTCCGAAGTAGAATGGCTTCTCAAGGGTAGAACCTATTTAGGTATAACCCATTGAAATAATATTTGAGGAGGTCACCTTTAGGATGAGCAGGGATGTATGCCCCCATTGGTAAGATAGTGTTTGATGATGAATGGGCCTTGCAAAAGTGATTTGAATTTTCCATGGCCTAAGGTGTCATGGGTTATATCATAGCTAGGACAAGGTCACCTTCATCGAAGGAATGAGGATGGAATTGACAATATAAGCTGATTTGGATAACTTTTTGGCATCCTCGTTATGTTGCAATGAGGAACAACGATCTTCGTTAATATTCTCTAAGGAAATGAGGCTTTATTCGAGGATATTTACATCTGATAATAGTTCAATGTCTATCTAGAGTGTTGGTATTTCACACTTGATAGGTAGGATGATGTTATGAGGAAAATCTCTCTATGGCTAGGGTGAACCACAATAGACGGAAATGACTATTGAAATCAACTCTATCCCAACAATATTCTATATAAACCAATGTGCAAGGGATATAATAAAGAGGCCTACCTCGTCTAGCTGTTCGATGATGTCCACCGTTGAGCACTTCGACCCAAAGCTATATATACCTGCAACAAGTTATCAACAAACAAGAAAAAACAAGCATATGGTGGAAATATAAAAATGTTAGCACATTAGATAGCGTAATCCATCAATATACATGACAAATACACCCATGGATAATAATTCATATATTTGCAAGACATCAATTGGATGGGAAGAGAGTATTTCTATTAATAAATGATCAACATAAGTGAAAATATTACAGACTTCCGTGTCGGCACGGTTCGGAATCGAGAAACTAAGTTCCTTCCAGCCGGGCCTGCACCACTTCAATCCTCCATCAAATATAAGCTCATAGAAGGGAGATAATGAGGTTATCCATCAATAAGGGAAGAGATTGGGGGCTGAACACTGTGTTCAGACTTAAAGGACAAAGGGATGGAGACTCAATATGAAGTAAATAATTTCTCTAGAGTAACTTTTCTGTCAAAGTTGAATTCTTTCCCCTTTTCCATAACTCAGAATTGACCTCTTTATAGCCTTCAAAAATGCAATTGAAGGGCCAAGTCAGAACGTTTCCAGTATATGGAATGCCAAGGACCATAGATCTCCTATTGTGACATGGAAACCCGACATTTAATTTTCATTTTCTGGCACAAATCCCAATGTATGTGGGTTGTAGTGGAGCAACCTACGTATACGCTTGCTGTATAGGGTGTAAGATGCATACAAGTGGAAAAATTTGTATTTTTGTCTCTGGATTTTAGTAACAGGGAAGATAATTCTACATAGGGAAATGGAATAAGGCCCTCTCTGCAATATTGCATAGGGTGAGGAAAATCTTGCTCTAACATATGCCCCCTAATGTGTGAGGTCAGAGGAGTATCTGCGATGGCTGAAATACATTATAAACAACCTAGAACTGGAGTGGTAGAGAACCAACTGGATGAACTCGGGTGCTCATTACATTCTGCATTGCCTTTGCATACATGGCTTCCAAAAATTACACTGCAGATCCATGTGAAAATATACCAAACAAGTGTCTGTGGCCATGAATAGGAAAATACAAATGCAATTACATGCCAATAGCTGTCATAGTCACGAACAAGGCCCAGTAGAACCAGTCTCAAAACCAATATGAAGATATATGTATACCATGGAGTACAATCTGATCTCTCATGATCACTGAAGTCATATAGGTACTGGTCCAATGAAAGGGAAGCAACAGTTCAGGAAAGCTGCGACCACATAGTGATGTCTTCAAGTCTTCTACACAATATGCCAAAGGTGCAATTCTACATCATGTGAATAAAGGAGTTGAGGTCGAACATAATGAGACATCATTTGATTACCGTTCATTGATGTATACCGTTAACAAACGTGAGACAACCTACCGATAATGAAAGTAGGTATCAAGGCACCGAGTACATTCTTACAAGTGTGAATAGAGGAGTCGGTGTCGAACACATGAAGAATCCATCGATCAGAAGAAATTTATGTATTCCCAACTGTCGATGGCGAGAGAGCCTTCCACTGATCATTGCAAGCCTCAATGTACTCATAAGACTCTAGGTCTCATTTCCAGAATAAATGGGCTGAAGTCGATGGAAAGAGACCCACTGAAAGGAGAGCATTAAGGCATCTCTCATCAGTCAACATGAGGTACAAAGAAAGAGCTTCATGATTTGGTTGAAATCGGATGAAGAACATGTTCACGAACCAACGACCATGTGCATCTTTTGCGTGTCCCAAGTGCAAGCGGTACATGAAAAAGACTCTTTGAATAGACACCAATGATGAAAACTACTGGAAAAGGCAAGGAAACCACCAAGAAGGCCAATGGAATCCAAGACACTACACAAATCCTAATGTGTGAATAGATGTATTGCTGTTGAACACAGGGGAAACCACCCATTCAACGACCAATGATGAAATGTCGACTGTTGAGTTCAAGGTTACCTACCAATGATGAAAGTAGGGTCAGGGTGCATGATAGGACTACAATATCATGTGATTCTGAGACAAACTAAGGGTATGTCCAACATGCAAAGTCAAGAGTTCTGAGGAGTGGCTGACACAGGTTGATAAACTTCCTTTGAAAAAGAGCATGAGACATGTGGAGGACTCCAGCAACATAGACCTGATGATGGAACCATGAGATGCAGGAGGCATCAATGAAATTATCTGTAGGGACTGGAAGAGTAACCAGTCGGTAGAAAAGACTCTGTAACGAGCTCAACTTCCTAAGGCCATGCTAATCCCAAAATTATGATGAATGGACCCAAATAAATTTGTGCTCTGTTCAAAGGTGACACGACTGCTGCCGATACAAGATAATACTCCCTTCCCATCTGTCTTTTCTTTTTGTTTTTTCATAGAAAAATGAATGTTATGATACAGAGGAGGAAACAAGTGTCGCAAGTAAGAAAAACTAGCTCCAACATTGGAACATACCTATGCTCAATGCAGGGAAGTGCATGTGGGAGATGGACACTCGGGGGAATGTTCCCTCCTAGGTATAGGGTGTCAAATTGCGAAGGATATAAACACATATCTGCTTGGTTGAGAACGCAAAATTGCTGAGGCAAACAGTTTATAACACAAAGCAAGCACCGACTATAGGCTCAATACTACAAGAAAAGGGCATGAGATGCAATCACAACTTAATACCAACAAATTTCCTTTTTTATATCTTTTAGTCTACTTGGTATGAAAAAGGGATAAACTTGTGCCAAATAGACATCTTTTCAAAACCAATTTTACGAGTGTGAAAGAGACAAGTTCACTCGACAATATTTTCACTTTTTGATAACGAGTCGGAAAAGAACTTAACTAAGATTCATGACCTTTCAAGTCCAATTTAACGAGTGTGAAAGGGGAAAATCACTCGGCAATATTTTCGCTTTTTCAATGAGTCGGAAAAGAGCTTAACTCAGACTCGGTGAGAGGTTTCTAGGTGGCATGTCATGGGGGAGGCCAAGGCTCCCGTGTTGGAATTTTGTGGAATGTCAGTATATTACGAATAACTGACATAAGCTTGGGAAAACCCAAATCTCTCCAAGTTGAGGATGATAAAGCACTAATTGAGTATATAGTTTCTGTGATGGATTGGATAATGTCCCTTATTGGAAAAGACATAGGTGGGGGCATTGGATACCCCATGAGACTATCCCATTCAAAGATGATCTCCTCAAAACCATGAGGGAGAGGACTTGGTGAAAGAAAAAATATCTCTCGTTCAGAAGGTACAAGGTCAATAATGATGATGACATGATTGAAGGATGCATCACTCTCCACAAGGAGAGTAGGATTGACTAGATATTGCACTGGTACGACTAGCTCTTCAATTCTAGGTTGAAAAGGATGCATGGTAACATGGATAGGGGACACATCACCCTCGACAATGGGGGTGAGGTCAGGAGAGGATTGTGACGACATTACTTCCGTGTCAACCGAAAGAGAAACAAGATGTGGAGAAACCACATATGCTTCAGAATCCAAAGGGCCCTTGGGTGATCCCCACACTTTTGGTATCCCAGTGATGGCTGGACACTGATGAGTAAGGTGATCTCCTTCACAAGTCCTACAAAGGAATTTATTCTTACGCCTAAGACGTCTGGGATTCTCGATGCCCCCGGTGTCGTTCGAGACAACCGGTGGCATATTCTCAATGTGGCTGGTAAATCCGAGAGAGTCATCTCCTACATGATGTACAAAGGTTGGAGAGGTGGCATGGATATGACTCGTGGAAATTTGAGTGGTGCCCCCAGCCTGAATAGAAGGGGTTGGGTGTAGGTTGTCAACGTGACTTGTAGAAGTTGTTGACCCATCTCCAACATGAATGGCAAAGGTTGGTGACAGAGATTCATTATGACTTACAATGACTGGACTAGCGGTGGGTTGTGGAATTTGATACTAAGGTCCAGGGAAATATTGAATTTGAAACATTGCAGGCCAAGAAGGGTCCTGGTTTATCCCCTATCCCTATCTGAAAAGGTAGTATCCTCCGTTTAATTGATTCATAGAAGTCTGAACGAGCATCATCACTGAAGTCTGTGAAGAGACAAAAGTATGATAAGGGCTATTCGAGTGAGGATATATGTTGCCCCCTTGTGAAGGGGTTATGTGAAGAGGGTAACCCAAACCTTAAAACTGATTCTCCCCGTATGAAACACCTGGGGATACATGAGGACTTTCCATGGAAAAATTGTTCGAAGGAACTGAAATGGCAGACAGAGGATACATGGATGGAGTGTAATAAGTAGAATAAGCACCCATCTGAATATTGGCTCCTGAAAAAGCATAACTAGGATTGAATTCGTAAGAGGGGAGGTTCCAACCTCCCATCGTAAACGCAGGTTGAGGGACATGAATCATATCAAATGAAGACATGGGCAATGGGGCCATGGTACCCCCAGATCGAATGCTAGTATTCATAGAAGTGGACCAGGGAGAAGATTGCAAAGGTGAAGGCATATCAACAGGAGAATGACTAGAGACCCAAGGCGTGGATTGAGTACCATAGTTTTGCATACCATTATGAAAAATGGAAGGACTCGTCCCCGTGATGGGATCAAGCATCATGGGGTAGGTAGCGGTGAATGAAGGAGTCAAAGGAACTCCACTATCCATGATAGAGAGAACCCAATATAAACTCTTAAGGCCAACTAGTAATCAAAGAGCACACCAAAATTCAAATGGACAATATGCATGC
The DNA here is from genome assembly GCA_900067695.1 of Picea abies. Classification (NCBI taxonomy): domain Eukaryota; kingdom Viridiplantae; phylum Streptophyta; class Pinopsida; order Pinales; family Pinaceae; genus Picea; species Picea abies. The sequence continues at coordinate 12,525 of CBVK0100228105.1, read as the reverse complement.
AAACAGGGTAAAGTGGCTAAGTGTCCTCCCTCCCTAAAGAAGGTATGTCTTGCCCAAGAGGGGTCTAGGACTCCCTGCTAAATATCAGAGGTAACAAAATCAGTTATAAGGGCCCTTGTGGGCTTAACAACCAGTCGGTCAGATCCCCTCAGAGAGGTAATCCTCCATAAAGGTTGTGTGTTGTTCGACCCTTATCTAACCCAGGGTAACTACAGAATAACCCCTGCAAGTAACCTGTGAGACACCCAAGTCAAGAAACTAATAAACCATTGTATAATCGATACACAGGTGAGCAGTTGTAAGTTGGGTCCACCGTATGGGCAGGGCAACAAATCCTGAAACCTTGAAAGTACCACCTCTCACGGAAGTAAAGGGACTAGCAATATCCCCAGATACAAATAGATCCCCAGAAATATCTCTGACTCTAGGAAGGTATCGGGGGGATATCCCTTCAACCAACTTCGCGCGACCTCCTGATTAACTCCGGTGTGAGAGGAGCCTCACAATCTTACCAATTATACAATGGATTTCTCCACTCCCTGACTCAAACACATATGTTGATTTAATTGCCTTGGAGAAGTTTACTCACAAAATCCTATTCCAAGGCACTAAATCCTAGGCTAGTTTGTGAACCCTAGAAAATAAAACCGTGACTAGTTAATTTTAAATTATAGCGTTGATTTTACTGGCCATGATTACTCAAAAGGGTATGGTAGTGAAACTCATGGTGTTATGAATTTGCAAGAGAAGTAAATAGGAAAATAATGCAAAGTCCTAACTTTAACTTCCAATGAATGATATGCTTCTTAAAAAATGATGCATTTTTCAAATTCAACTTTGCAATTCAGAAGTAAAAATGCAATCTTTCAATATGTGCACTAAGCTAATGATGAAAACTCAAAAGACAAAAATGCCAAGCAATGCAAAATGCCTATTTTTTTGTATTTTCAATATATCAAAACTGAAAATGCATGGACTAAAAAGTAGCTTGATATATAGCCCTACTGTGTATAAAAAAGAGATAACTCAAGAATGATACCAAACAACAAAACACGCAACCCAATGTACCAGGACAATAAAAATGAAAAGATGAAGAGAAAGACTTCGCCTATAAATTCAACTAAAAGAGGGTTTCCTGTCATCCCACAAGAACTTAACAGGCACTACAGAGACCCAAGAAGACTCAAAAAGCATCAAATCCCACCCAACAAACACCAGATACAGAAAAAAGGCAAGGCAAACTGATGTACGTAACTGTTCATGCAAACATAGCATATATATGCAGCTTGTAGTGAGACAACCTGTGTATATACGCGACTGTCAAGTAAAAAGGCGCATATATGCTTTGAAACAAGGCCATGCAAGGGAGGAAGGTTGAAAACTTAGACCCAAAGTGAACAAGAGCTGTCAAGCAATGATGCGACAAGAACCACAATAGAAATGAGAGAAATCTAAGGAGAAACATACTTCAAACCCTAAGAAAGAAGATTCTCCCCCAGTATGGTCACCAATTCTGTTACAAGGAAAATATATCTATGGGTAGGGTGAACCACAACAGACGAAAATGACTGCAGAAATCAGCTCTATCCCAACAATATGTTATATAAACCAATGTGCAAGGGAGATAAGAAAGAGGCCTACCTCGTCCAGATGTTTGATGATGTCCACCGTTGAGCACTTCGACCCAAAGCTATATATACCTACAACAATTTCTCAACATACAAGAAAAAACAAGCATATGGTGGAAATATAAAAATGTTAGCACATTAGATATCAAAATCCATCAATATACATAAAAAATACACCCATGGATAATAATTCATATATTTGCAAGACATGAATTGGATGAGAAGAGAGTATTTCTATTAATAAATGATTAGCATAAGTGAAAATATTATAGACTTCCGTGTCGGCACGGTTCGGAACCGAGAAACTAAGTTCCTTCCAGCTGGGCCTCCACCACTTCAATCTTCCACCAAAGGCAAGCTCATAGAAGGGAGACAATGAGGTTCTCCATCAATAAGGGAAGATCTTGGGGGATGAACATTGTGTTCATACTTAAAGGACAAAGGGATGCAAACTCAATATGAAGTAAATAATTTCTCTAGAGTAACTTTGCTCTCAAAGTTGAATTCTTTCCCCTTTTCCATAGCTCAAAATTGGCCTCTTTATAGCCTTAAAAAATGAAACTGAAGGGCCGAGTCAGAACGTTTCCAGTATATGGAAGGCCAAGGATCAGAGATTTCCTGTCATGACATGGAAACCCGACATTTAATTTTCATTTTCTAGCACAAATCCCAATGTACACGGGCTGGAGTGGAGCAACCTGCGTATACGCTTGTTGTATAGGGTGCAAGATGCGTACAAGTGGAAAAATATGTATTTTTGTCTCTGGATTTTAGTAATAGGGAAGATAAGTCTACATATGGAAATGGAATAAGGCCCTCTCTACAATATTGCATAGGGTGAAGCAAATCTTGGTCTAACAGATGATTTCCACCCCATGGATGGGGTTGAAGTGGGTAAAGTTCATGGTAGTTTTGATAGTCGTTTGGTATGCCCAAAGTGCGGGGAAAATCATGTTAGGCAAGTTGGTTTTGTGTTTGTTCACTATTTTTTGTAGCATGGTATTGAGAAATTTGTTGATAGCCTCGACTTAACCATTGGATTGTAGGTAATATGAGGAAACAAACTCGTGAGTGAAACCGAGACGTGAGGATAGGTCCTCAAACACTTCATTTTCAAAATTCTTACCATGGTATGAGACTACCTGCTGGGGGACACCAAAGCGAATGATGACATGATTGAAAAAGAAGTAGGTGGATGTATCTGCCATATTTTTGAATGTAAATAATCAACATCTACAACGATGTACTTGTGACTATTACTTGATGGTGGGTTTCGTGTCATAAAGTCAATGCCCCATTTTCAAAAGGGATCGACTGTAATGACTAGGTCTAAATGAACTGGTGGGGCTCATGCTGTGTGTGTAAACATTTGACATTTATTACATCGCTTGAATTCTTGAATATAGTCATGAAACAAAGTGGTCCAAAAGTAGCCTTATTGAATGACATTCTTAGCGATGTACATTCTCGATAGGTGCCCACCATAGGTTCCATTGTGGAAATCATTAAGGACCCATTCAACCTCTTTCAGGGCGAGGCATTGATGTAATATGGTGTCAACTCCCTAACGATATAGAACATTTCCTATGAGAAGATATCGGGGGGCTTGGTGGTTGATAGACTAATAATCATCCGGAGAGAGATGCGAATCAAAATTTTAGGTGTGAAGGTAAGTGAGGATGTCACCATACCATGGATCATACGATGAGAGGAAAAATAGATGTTCATCGAGGGAGTTCTCATTTAGAGGTGAGTCCTAGATATCAAATGGTAAATCAGTGATGAACTCTTCGAGGATGAGTGCCTTCTTACTTTTGGGAGTGGTGAAATCTAGATCAAATTCTTGGAGAATTATGATCCATTGGATAAATTTCCCTTTGATTTGTCATTGACTAAGTACGTACTACATTGGGATGGAGTTTTTGATGACTTTTGTTTTTAGTAGCAAAATGTAATGGCATATTTTTTGGACTGCATGAACCACAATACCTAGGGCCAATTTGTTGAGCACACACTTATACTCCATATAAGATTTGTTTTTTAATTTTTCAAACATTCATCAACCATAGGAAAAAAATCCCATATGAGATCTATTAACTGCAGAACATGGAACAAAAGATTTATGTGGAAACCCTTTCGAGAGAAAACCACAAAAATTCTCTTTATAATTCTTTTTAGGTGCCAACCTCTTGTTACAAATATTTTTAGACACCAACCTATTGGAGACACCAATCCCCGCTGGTACAAACCCTGGTAGGCACCAACCTACTCTTATAGATTTTTGTAGACACCAATCCCCACCGCTAAGCACCAACTTAGCAAGAGACACCAATCTCTTTGTTTGAGTGACACCAACCTTCAAATTGCAATTTCTTATTTAGTACATATAACTTCTTCAAAATATGATAACATTCACATTACCTTCATCGAGTCTGCTTGCTACCTTTTCCTTCATCTTGTCTGACCAAAATTTGAATTTCCAAATGAAATTTATGGTAGATTTCCCAAACCTTGCAGTTTTTGGCCTCTTCCCAAGGATAAATTGTACAAAATTCCATGCATCCAATTTTGAAATTTTTACTTGAGGTAATTTGGCATGTCTCCTCAAATCCCTGTAAATTTCATAGTATGTGTTGTTCCAGAGTTTATACTTAAGGCTTAAAAGTATAAAGTCCAGGCATCCAAAAAAGAGGGTGTATGATATAAAGAAAGGGAAAAACAACTCTTAGGGGAAAAGGAGCTAAGGCTGATTTCTAAGTTGTCTTTGTCTAGCTTCCAATTGTTCCTGTATGCTAATGTCATGCTCAATGACTGCCCATGAAAGTTCAAGTTCAACCCGGGTGGTAGCAGTTTTTAAGATGGTGTTAAAAATAGTTAAAGAGATATTGGTCTGGTATGTGAGATCGGGTTTGATATTGGGCTGTCTCGTAACAGGTACTGTCATAGAGGAAAAAAAGAGTTTTAAAGATTTGTTGCTTTTTAGGTTGTTGTTTCTATTTTAGGTTATGTAAGAAAAATTCCCAAATTTTGAATTAATAGTATAACAAAATCAAAGGCCGTTTCCCGTATCTAAGTTAAACTGAAAATCATGAATGATATGAAAGAAAACATAAAGCTGTGGAACACTGTGAGGCATCAACCAAGGAAGAATCTCACTTTGTGAAAGAAGAAGAAAATAGTCAAGAAAAACTTTAATGAAGCATAATATATAGAAATCTAAATAATTCACAGGTCTTGTACCTGTTGATAGTCGATACAGAGGAAAAACTGTAAACGATTAGATGACTAAAATAATCAATCACCACAGTAGATGTTGTACTAAATTGCAGCTAAGAATTCATCAAAGATGTATAAGAGATGATATTAGATATGAAATAACAAAGGAACACATAACTCAAACTTGACAGGATCTGGAGTCTTCGATTTGCATTTGTATTAATTCTGGCAAATGAAAAATTTCTCTGCTACAATCGACCAAGGAAAAATCCCTTGGTTCCACTTTCAAAATTGTATTTATACAAGAAAATCATCAACCCTAGATGATTGGTATTCTTCTAATATCCTCGGTGCTACGGTTACAGAATACAAATTTGAACCATTTTGCTCGGTTGCTTTTTACTTTTCTAACAATTGGAAAAAAATGAGCATACATGTGTTACTTCATCATTTCTTTGAAGTGCTTCCTTCGCTCGGTCAAAAACACTCAACGCACATATCTAGAAACTGCACCAAAATCCTGGAAGGTTCTGTCGTATCCTTTGCTTCAAACACATACAACTTCCTCTGAATTTGGGGCAACCTGTCTTCAATCTTTCCCTTTTCAAACTTTGTCGACAACAACTGTAGATTCGACTTTATTAGCCACTTATCCATTTGGGTGATGTCAGCTGTTTCAATTGTGAAATCTCGAGATGGGATTCCTTCAGCCCTCCTTGATATGCAGTTGATGCCTTACAACATTGATCTGTCCTAATAGCCCAGGAAAATCACCTTTACCAATGCCTAGTGTTTTTGTATCTAGTTGATCAAACACTTCTTCACATTCTTTCTTAACTTCTCTTGCCATTCTCTTGCTTTCGGCAATATTGGTCTCCCATGTTTTTAATATGATGTCTCCCATGATCTGTTCTTCTACAGTCAGCTTTGGGATTGTCGGTACTTCCTCTCTATCTGAAAAATTCTACTGCCTTTTGAAAAACAACGCAAGCTACTGTAGCCTCTTTTTCCTTGAAAGCAATGTTATCCAGTGAGTGGCTTATTTCCAGGAAGTAGTTTTGAATGATTTCTATTTTAGAAAGCATGTTTTGTTGTTCTGCTTGTAGTTTCTCATGCACCTCTAGTGCTTGGGCTTGAAATGCTATTATATTAAAAAATTTCCCTTCAATGGTCTTTAACTCAGCCTGTAGCTGTCTCACTAACTCTTCCTGCCGAATAACCTGTACTTGACTCATTTGCATCTGCTTGTCCACTTCCTCTAAACTAGACTTCAACAATTGCATTTCCTGCTTGTTAGTAGTCCTGGCATTTTCAACTCTTTGATTTACCTCCTCTCGAATAGTATTTTCTATGTACCTTATTTGGTCCTACAACTGAGCTATCATTTGATTTTTCTTCTTCAACCTTGTTTTCAGAGAGTCAACTGAGAATATTCCTTCTCTAGGTTTCTTCCATCTCCGAGCACTCTGTGTTTCTTCACCATTGTGCCTTCTCTGAGATGCATTTCCTATTTTACTACTTCCTTCCTCTTCTTACTGAAAAAGTAGTCAGAGGAAGGTATCTCTTATCTACAGATAGGAGTAAGGTCACTTACATATATGAATTCTATATGGGGGTTCCCAAAAGTTGACTGTAAATGAGTTAATGATGACATAGGACTGCCCAATTCTGAATATTGAGTTTCTCCTGCTGTTTTGGGGATATCAGCAGGAATAGTTGATGATGAAAAAGGAATCATTTGGCTCGACTTTGAAGGCGTCTCGAGCCTAAATTCTATTTCTGAATTTAGGTGCTTTGTTTGTGAAGCTTCTTCTTTTTGTGAAGACGCTTCAGTCTTTTTTGGATTTTCTTCTGCAGTCCCCTTATCATGAGCCTTTGATATGAAACCTGGGGGAATAATTCCTTGAGCTGGAGGAGGGGTTGTTGATTCTCCCTGTAGTATCTTTGGAAAACCACTTCGCCTGTGCTTCTGGAAAGTCAGAAAGCTAGTCTGCAGGTTGAGTGATAATGCCTGAACTTTGTCTAATATTTTCTCATAGGTTCTGGCTCCCTTGAACATGTTGTCGCAGGGAGAAGCTTCATGTTCATACATTTTCATATTTCAATGAGAAAGATGATTTCCTACAATTTGATAAGGATCATGTTTTCTGAGTTCAAGATCTACCAATTTGATGTCTTCCAGTGCTGCAACTTCAACCTTGGAATGACCAAAGTTAAGCAGTGAACACTTCCCAATCTGTATAGGAAAAAGTGGCCAGAACTTCTTCTGAGATGATTTCAATTCTATGTCGATGCCACCTATTATTATTTCGTAGTCCACCTCCCTGCACACCAGTTTGTCAAGAAGGAATTTCGGAAGTGCGTGAGGAGGAATCAAACACCCGAAAACCTTGACATAGGAGAAACCCTCTTCAATAAACCAATCTGCAATTGCCTTGAGGTTTCCCACGATTGGCTCTGAAATATGAGGGGGTGCATAACCATACAAAATTTGGTGCAAAGGTATCACTACGTAGTGACAGATTTTGTAAAAGAAATCTTTAACATTCTCCTCCCATAGTTTAGAGTGATAAACATGAATGGGCTCCGCACAGGCTGAGTTCCAGCTCCAATTCATCAAGGGGAAAGGAGTCATATAACATATAACATCCACAATATATGCAGACATGTAAAAGGATGCAGGTCATCCTTTCGATTTTTCCGTTTGGTACTCTGCAATCTCCTTAGTTAGATTATCTGATAAAATTTTACCCTAGTTGAAACTTTAACCCTCGGCTACTTCGTGTATAAGTGGCACCCATTCTGCAGGGAAATGGGTAGGGTTTTTCTTCCCGAAAATTCTACATATCATCAAAACTATATAAACCATGTATTCGTTTAATGGAGTTGTGGCATAACTGCCATGGGTATCAGCTCTAAATCTCCCTGGAATTCCCCACCATTCTTTGATTATACCTGGATATGTTTGATCGAATTCTGTACACTCCTTTCTTTGAAATTCCTCTACGAATTCAACATTATAAACGTATTTAGAAGTAGGGGGCAGTTTATACATTACTTGGATGTTCTCGGGTTTGAACGAACCAATGACGACCTTTTGGATATTTAGAATGCTCCTTGTTTGAATGTCAGTTTTCTCTAAAGCCCAACTTATCATGTCATTGTATGGCATGAGTCTCGACCGTGTGGCTATTTTGTGAAACTCAGACTCTGCTATGTCTCTGAGTTTTTTTTTAGTCCTTTCATTTTGGAAATTGTCAGGGCAATTCCTAATCTCGTAGTCTAAGGTTTCAAAAATCTGCCTCCAGGATTTGACTGAATCCACAACATGTGGCGTAGTGTCAGATATAACATCTCCATCTGGATTCGATCTTTCGCCTGCCTCCTCACTCTTCTTAGGTGCTTTTCTGGGTGCCATGATGTTTGTGCTAAAATGAAAACCAGTCATAGAGAAGAAATGCATGAGTTCTTCTGAGTGTAACTCGCTCCTAGTCTGAAAATAAGAATGAAATTCAAAATAACAAACCTTTATTTACCTTTAACCTATCTTAAATTTAGCGTACCAATACAGGCAATAAAAATTAAATGCTTTAATGGGGATGGTACGCCTTGAGATACACATTTTATGTCAAAAAATATCTCCATTAATCCGCTATAGATACTACTACATATCGGTGATTCAAAACTGGGATTACGAAAGGAATGTCATCGAAAACTCCCGAATAGCGAAACACGAAAAGTTATTTAATACCCTTAATGCTTGTTTTAAAATTAAGTTAATTACGTTTAAGAGCTTAATTCTTTCGGGACTTCGTGTTTCGGAGTTTCGAGCATCGTGCCCCCAAGAGGTATGACACAAGTAAATCCTGAATCGCGAAACCGCGATGGGATTTATTTAGGTGCTAGCCACTTGTTTTAACCCTTTAATTAATTGTGATTAGGGGTTAGTGTTTGGTTTTCGTGGATTGGAGTATCGGGACTCCAACGAAGATTTAACGTAAGAAATCTCGAATCGCGAAATCGCAATGGGATTTATTATCATTAAAACTTTCTTACTTCTTAATAAACATAACATTAGCTTTAAAAAATTTCGCGACTTTGGGAATCAGCGTTTAAGGAGACTCAAGGTCGACTCTTTGATTTCCCGAATTGCAACTGATTAACGATTTGTTAAGTATGTTTTAATCTTAATTAATCATGATTAAAAGGTACTTTGTGAAAATCACGTCAGGACATTTGAAATGCTGCTTAAGTTGAGATGGCTGAAAAAGAACATGTGAAAGGCTTATAAAGCCGTTAACATTTTTAATTATTACTTTAAAATCTGTTCAATTCCTTTTAAATAATCACTTTTTTGAGACTTCGGTACCAGGACTTTGGGGTTGTAAAAAAAAAACATACTTTGTGAATAGCCGAACCCTGAAACCCGAAAATCCCGAAAGACCTTTTGACCCCTTTTTAGAACTAAGGGCAGCTCCGTAACCAGAGAAACAAGAAGATTTGGATTTAGAGAAGAAAAATAAACTTTGTTTCAACATAGGCTCCATCTAGGGATCTCGTCTCCCCGCGGGACGAGAAGAACAATAGACCACGTGCCTTTATTGGGCAAATGGAGTCATTAGTTTGTTTCTGCGAAAACTTGTTCAGGAAGAGGGTGCAGAGTAAAAAGGGGGTTTCATCTTTATCTATGAAATATTTTGAAACCCAATTGCTCTTTAATCTCAATTTTAGGCAATTTGAATTCCTCTTTCCTGATACTGATTTGTGGTCTGCTTAAGATAATCCAAACAACCTTAGGAATTTTAATAGGTTTTGTTGATCTTGCTTCCCTCAAGGTGAAGTAATTTTAATGTTTTTAATCAAGGAGTCCTGCGCGAACTTTGGATGTAGATCGAGCTTCAAAGAAAACTAATTTGCCAGAGTACAATATAATTCATGTATAACAGCCTTACATATATCTTAGACATTGCTTCACTGCCAACGAGCTTGTTCAATACCCCGGTGAAGTTATTTGATTCCCTTTATTGAATTTCCTTTCACCACTTCAAATTGTAACTTTGCATTTAAATGCTGAGATGAGGGAAATCATTTTATGAATTTCCTTTCATCATCTCTTTTTTGGACTAGATGGGGGTAATCAATTTTTTGAATTTCCTTTCACCATCCGTCTTATACTTTCTTTGACATGAAGTGGGGGCAATCAATTAGTATAAAGTATACCAGGGGTGATATCTGTGTATAATTTTGTAACAGAGGTCTGTCAACTCACTTTGATTACTCTGGATCAGTTTCTTTTCGGCCTTCAAAACATCTTAGTCTGTAGGAAAACTTACGGGGGAATTTTATTTTCAGGGACCTTCTTTTGAGCAAGACTAAAACTTTTTAGAACCTGCTAAAAGAACTAAGAGAGTGAGGATTAGCCTATACATATCTTTTCTCAGTAAGAGTTTGAGGAGTCGTGAGGACTTTCCTTTCTTCTAAAGATTCGTTTGTTAGCTTTCAGAGATAAAGTGTAACCTCTCCTTCCTCTGTGGAAATCATGGGAAGGCATCTGGGGTCGAGGGGAAGATACCACATATTGGGACAGGATGACAGAGAAGGCTTTGGATTTCATAAACATAGTTGTGGCAACGCAATCCTGATTCTTGGAACCCTTTTTGAAGTCACTTTACTTCTCCTGTTTATTTTACTTATTTTTATCTTATCCAGGGGAATCCTTTATGATCCATAGAAAATTTCATTCTTTTGATGATACCTCGGGCAAATATGTTCATACTCATGAGACCGTTGTTGCACCTAGGTGATATTCATTTGAAATCTAGATATTTCGGAAATTCATACCTTTGCCTTACCACTTCGTTCTCATCTTAGTAAATTATTTTTTATCACCTGTTTCGAGTGAATCAATTTCTTGATACATGACCATCCATTTTCTTTTGTTTGATGTTTGGGCTGTAGACCAGAATCCTGCAAGAAGACAACATGAAAAGCGTAAGGGTTTTAATATTGATAAAATTCAATGTGTTGAATATTTTATATCTTTATTTCTAGGAGATCACTAACCTGTTTTATTTGCGGTGAAAGTAAAACTTACCAAAAAACTATAAAAACAGAAAACACAAGCCGATATATACATTGGAATTTTGGAAATCGTTTATTTCATATAGTGCTTCAGATAACGCCCATTGATAGGGGCATTGAGGATTTTACCGTCCAAATTTTCTAACAGAAATGAGTTCTTTCCTTCAGAAGCTGAGACTTTGAATGGTCCATACCAGATATGATCAAATTTTCCATGTTTTGTTGAGTCTTCCCTCCTAGCATCCCATTTCAAAATCAAATCACCAGGGAGGAATTACCTATCTTTATCCTTATGATCGAACAATGCTTTCATGTTGTCTTGATATTTCTGCAGCCTTTTGTCCACCTCAGCCCTATTCTGCAGAACTTCAATCAGTTGATTTATTCTTCTTGTGACATGGTTTGGTTCTTCTTTTTCATCTTGCCAAAGTTTCATCACAGGTAGAGCCAGGTTTATGGTTAATACCACGTCAGTCCCGTATACCATTTGAAATGAAGAAGTGCCAATCAATTTCTTAGTGCCTATCCGATTTTCCCACAAGGCGTATTTCAAATGCACATGCCAAGATTTTTTTTATTTTCATTCAACACCTTCGTAATTATGGTAATTAAGATTTTATTTGATGATTCAGCTAGCCCATTGCCTTGGGGGTAGTATGTTGTGGAGTGACCCAATATAATATTGTACTTTTGGAAAAAGCTGACCATTTCCATAGATTTGAATTCCTGGGCATTATCTGTAACTATCTTTCAGGGACAACCAAATCTAGATAATACGTTTTCTTACAGGAAGTCTATCACCACTAAATCTGTGGCTTTTCTAGTCGGAATAGATTCTACCCATTTGGTGAAATAATCTGTAGCGGTCAGGATCCATTTGTGTTGTGCACTGGAATGTGGATTAACCCCCATTGTTGGAACAGAGCTTCCATTTTAACTGGGACTAGAGGTAGTGCTGGGAGTTTCTGCTTGCCTGCAAATAATTAACATGAATTACAGGCTCTGACTTTGGCATTTACATCTGCGTATAATTTAGGCCAATAATATCCTACTCTCAGGATTTTATAAGCCGTGTTGGATTACTGAGAGGGGGGGTGAATTAGTACTAGCGTAATTATAATCCTTTTTCTTCAAATGTTATATCAATGTAGAATTATTATCCAATAATGAGCAGTAAGAAATAAACAATCACACACATACACAATACACCGGTGTTTTACATGGAAACCCAAATCGGGAGAAAACCACATAATGCTTTTTCTTATATGTCTTGAAGAATTACATTCATTGGAAGCACCAATTTACTTTGTTTTCCAGCTGCAACTGGAAGGAGGCTCCAACCCCCTACTTTCTCAGGCTACAACCTGAGGGAAGCTTCAACTCCCCAATTCTCTGGCTACAACCAGAAGGAGGCTACAACCCCCAATGTTCTCCGGCTACAACCACCTGTCCTTGCCCCGTCCTACCACCCTGAAGTAGAAGTAGAATGATGGAACCACTGTCACACTATCACTATGAGATATACCACTGTAAACTTGTACTAATAAATCTAAACCATGCATCAACCTGTACCTCAACTTGTAATCAACCTGTACCATAA